>VKHL01000038.1:43694-213815 GCA_015146655.1 Ochromonas danica | reverse complement strand
AATTGGAGATGTAGAAGGTTGATAAAGATATTTGCTTAAACGTTCGAACTCTCTCTTCGCGTGTTCATAGAGCTTCGGGTTAACAGGTCTGGCTCGAGGTTTCATTTTTATTTCGATTATACACCATATTCGTTTGTATGGAAACATATTTTCCATTTTCTTTTCTTCTTTTCTTTTATCAACACGGCAACTTCATGACAATGGCATGCCAATTCCAACAGCATTGCATTCATTATTTATAACTTGTTAAGATGCAGCACAAACATCTCCTCGTTAGTCTATCGGTTAGGATATGGCCCTTTCAAGGCTGAGAGCCGGGTTCGATTCCCGGACGAGGAAATCAACTTTTGTCTCCTTGGCGGCAGCTAGATTTTGCTTGTTGTGTTTGGTGAAGTTGTGTTTGTTGTTCATAAATGTACTTGGGTTGGAGGTCAGGATTAGGTTGGTGCACAGAATATTTGTTCTGTTCGCGTCAACAGATTTTAGAGTTATCGAATCAACGATTTGTTCACGCTTGGTGGTGTAACTATCAAATCTATATGAAAAATGTATTTGAGAATTGCTGTAAAATTAATTAACAGCTATTCTAATGGAAAAGAATGGAACTTAACAAACATAAACAACTCAAGAAAACAGCTCTTGGAAGAACCTTTTCTTAAGAGGAATGACTCTACAAATTACAATTGACAGCACTAGAAAAGAAGACCAGACGAGATCATAAACAGAGAGAGAAATCCGCAACGCCGAGGAATCATCTCTCGTGATCGAAAACTAAACGGTATATTAAAAGACCGAAGTCCAACCTGAGAACCGCACACCCATTGTTACACACACTCAATTCACAGAGATATGGACTATATATATACACGATCAATTAACTCATCCTTTAAGGATATAACTTATCAACAAAGAAGGCGACAGTAACATATTGACAAGCACCATAACCAACGAAGAAAAACACAATCAACTCCTTCGTTCTCATCTTCATGGACAGGGACGATGATGCACAAACAACAGACGACAACACATTCCACAGGATTGGCCTCTAGAGGACAAGTAGATAAATTACAAGGACAAGGAGGGATAAAGAAGAGAGGGATATAGGCTGGCGTATGAATCATAAGAGAAAAGGTGGACTAGAGGTTGGCGTTTGTATATATACAGACACTGCATCCTCAGAATGCATTGCATACTTCATGATAAAGTCAGTTAGAAATGATCATAGGATTGTCAGAGGAAGAGAAAGAAGTAAACATTGATGTCCACCCAAGAATGGATTACGAAGGACACACATTGCAAACTTCTTTCTCATGTTGTAGCTCGAAATGATGTAGAATTTGCTGAAGGGTTGTGCCCCAAAGAAGGCAATGTAGCCATCACCTCAACTACATAAGAGAAAAGAGCTTTACCAAAGAGTTGAAGTGGCATGCTGCTGCTGGAACTGGAATTCGTGAAAACCGCCCAAAGCCTCATTTAAAGAGAAAGGGCAGCTCAAATCCATTTCTTGATCTACACTGCTAGCCAAGCTGGAGCGAAAAGATAAGTTATCAGCATTTGATTTCATTTGAACAGGGAAAAGACCAAAAGCTTGTCCAGGACAAGGAGATTCATGCTCGGTGAAGCTGTCATCACTTCCAGACTCCCATACTGGACTTCCTTGCTGTCTGTGAGAAGGAGAAGAGCGAGATAAAGATAACGAAAAGCCCAAACCACGATCTTCTTGCACTTTCTCACTATCATAAGAACGAGCAAAGAGACCCGAGAACTTGGAGCAGTTAGCATCTCTCTCATAAGCGGGCATTGTGTTCAAGGTGTCCAATGATGGGGCACCGAAAGAAGGTGGGGCACCGAAAAACTCCATACTTTGGCCCAAGAGACCAGAACCAATCGCACCAGAAGGATAGAAGCGACCAGGATGGACACCATTAGTCTGCTTGTGTAAACCATCCTCCATCAAAAGGTTGGAACCCCGTAGGTTAGCGAGCTGAGGATTGTCATTGCGGAAATTTCTTGGAGAGGAATGACACTGTGCAAACAAAGCAGATGCAGGGGATGCCAAAGCAGGATTAACAGCAGTATGACGAGGTTGCTGATTCTTGATCATGTGCTCAGACTTGTGGCTAATCGAGCAATCCAAGGTGATCTCGCGCACAGTGCTGTGCTTCAATGCATGCATTGCACGATAAGCAGCTGGAGCTTCGAAGAAGTACACAAAGCCATAACCACTCTGGCGATGCTGCTTGGGTAACACACTGTGCTTCTTGATTGTCACGTCTGCGATCTGACCGAAGGCACAGAAAATCTCTCGCAACACTTTCTCACAGATCAAGGTACTCGTTTGCTTCGAAATGAAGCTCACATGAACTTGCACAAGCTTGTCTTTCGCTCCTGGTGCAGGACGCTGACCATCTGAGCTCAATTGCACTCTATCATTGTCATGAAAAAGAAAGAGATTTCGAAGTTAGTTCACTGTCACCGCCACTGTAACAAATAAAGACCACTCACCTCAAGTTGCGACCCATGAACTCCACACCATCCAAAGCTGCAATGGCACGATGGGCTGCTTCCGCAGTTTCCAACGCCACGAAGCCATGCATCAGAGACTCTCCAGTCACTCCTCTTCTCACACGCACAGTCGAGATGGGGCCATACTCTGCAAACAGATTGCAGATGTCTTCCTCCTTGCAGAAGTAGGAAAGATCTCCCAGGAAGAGAGTACGACTTGCGTCTGCAATACCGTCCATGCCATGATCAAAAGCAAGGCTGTTAGCAGCAGCCTGACCTTCTCTGGCCAAAGGCAAGGATTCAGAAGAAAGGGAAGAGAAGTTATACAGAGCATGAGATTGCTGTTGTTGTTGTTGAGGAAGGAAAGCGTAATCGGACATCATAATTTTCAATAGTGACTGTTGGTAAGTGATTATAAAGTGAAAATAAAAATAATATTTATTTTTTTGAGTGGTCAGGAAAAAAAGATCAAGTCTTTAAGGATAGTTAATTTCTTCTATAGCAATAATAGAAGAAAGAATAGAGTAGAGATAGGTTGTGGAAAGGCAAGCGGCAAGGTGTTGATTGATTATGTCGTCAGTCCTTCGGTTTGCTCTTGCAATGATGTGCTGTGCAGTGCACTGTAGCGTCCCAGAGGTGCGTAGTGTGAAGAGGCAGTGTTTGAGCCCGCTGTTGTGAGGAAGTGAAGCGAAGCAGTGCGCACTCATAATGAAACTGCTCAATGTCAGCTATTGTTGTAGTGCGTGAAAACTAAAGGCCGTTTCAGCATTGCGATGCATTCCAGCATTGGCAGAGAGAGAGAGAGAGATTGGCAGTGATAATAGCAGTAATATATATACATAGCCATATCGTTTCAGATCTTTTTCTTCTATTTAGATTTTAGATCTTCTTCATCATCATCAGGAATATATTTTGAAAGAAGGTCATGTCAGAATTTATCTCCATCAATGACGATAAAGAAGATGAAGAATCCAAAGCTTCTCTCTCATTGACTTCTAATCATGAAGAACTGTCACCACTAGAAGAACCTATGGAAACAATATCTGATCAACTGGATATGATAGACAGTTGGATCTCTGATCATGAACATGGGTAAGTATATCCTGCGACTAGCTAGTATTTCCAAACACTTTGGTGTGACTGACTTGTTGGATTTGGTTTTGTGTAGAATGGCTATAGGAGATCTTCCTCATGCAGTGGAGCTCATGCGCATATTGAGAGACATGTTACAAGAAGGAAAGCAACAACGCGCATGGTATTCTCTTTCATCCTTATTAAACATCAGCAAGAAAGTAAGTTGAACCCATTTTATTACCACCTACCTTGTCAGCTTTAGACTAATTATACTCATCCAATAAATAGGCCTTCATTGAACGGAAGTCATCTGAAAGACTGACTACTCAAGGACAAGAAAGTCTAGAGGAGTATCTAGAAGGACTCACTTCTTTACTGCCAGCTTTGCCCTTTGCGACTGTCCACTTGCAAATCTTACACACGTTAAGATGTATCTTACATGGTGGGCAAGATCCCACGTTACTCAAACATGAGCAAATAGACTATAAAAAAGACTCTAATACACGTATTATTGAACGTGACTATCTGTTAGAACGTCTTCGTCGTGCTTCTAATAGTTTGAAGACTTTAGTGAGTCACTTCATAGAGTGTGTTGCTGCTGTGGATTATAGTCTACCATCATCATCTAATGAAGCAGAAGATTTCACCCCTGTGCGAAGAGGAAGTGTTTCATCTTTTCAATCAATAAAGCAGATGACTTTAGCTGAGGAATTAGCCTTTTATGGGTTGCCTCCAGCTGTTGTGGGAGGAGACAAACAAGAAGATGATCATCACTCCATTGTTTCCTCGAATAATGCTGCTAACAAGCAAGTTAATCATGCTTGGTTGAGTGAAATGATTCCAATGGGTGAAGCAGATATTGTAACAATGCGTGAATTAACTCAAGGCTATCAAGATCTCTTTATGGATATTACCAATCATTCCAATAGTTCTGCTTTCTGTGCTGAATGTGGACTATGTGGAGCAATTCTTGTTATCATGCAGAAAGATTTTTTACATGATGTTCAAGATCGTCGTCTTCCAGTTTGGTTAGATTTATTGTGGACTTGTCTAGAGGACTTTCTTGCTGATCATGGTGAAGATTATCAAAGACGATACTTTCTTATGAAAAATGATATTGTATTGGACATAACACTTGCAACTAATGTCTGCAAGACTGTCTTAATGCATTACCTTCTACATGGACATAAACAATTTGATAAAGAATGTCGTAATGAAGTCATCATTGTCTTAACATTATTAGCAGACTTTCCTAAAGCTATTGGACATTTCCTTTCCTCTGGTGTAGTTGATATATTGCTCACCTATTCTTGCATAGAAGAGACTGCGCGTGGTCCTCAACCATTTGCTCAACCTCCTTGGGCATTCTTTATTCAAGATGTTGCAAACAGTCGAAATTTTGCTACAATAGCTGATGTCGATATAGAATTCAAGAAGTCAGTGTGGTTATTACTCTCCAAATTGATGAAAACAAATGATCATGATATCCTTCTAGCATTTGCAGCATCTCCTTTAATGCCTTGTTTACTGTCTTACCTTGAAGCTGATCCTTCTGATAACTCAACGACCACAATGGCAGGAGGTGGAGGAATGAAGACAATGAACACTACTACTTCTATTAGTTTGGAAGGTGGTGGTCTATTTGGTACTTCAAAGAGTCTTGCACCAAGTCCTTCGCCTGGGGGAAGTGGATTTCTTCTACCAGTTCATCCTTGGGATGATCCTTTATCTAAAAGTTATTCTCAAGATGATGTAAATCGCAAAAATATGACAATGAGTACTTCCAGATTCAAACCAAAGACATCATCATTACAAGTTTCCACCAAATATGTTAGTCCTGAAATGTTGGGTATTGGTGTAGCAAAAGGGATTATTGCAAGTTATTCCACCAATAAGCTCCGTGAATTCCAATTACAGGCTTCTCTCTTTCTTTTACAACATGCACCAAAGGTATTAGGAGAGTTTGAGCGTTTAGAAGGACCTTATCGTATTTTAACTCTGGCTATCAAATTTGCTCGACAAGATAATCCAATTGCGAAGAAGATTGTAGGTTATTGTCTTCTTCTAGTCTATCGTTGTCTTTGCAATTCCATCACTGTTTGTAAGAGTTTGGCAGAGAATCAGATCATTGAGACATTGTTAGAATTGTTTGTTCATTGCAATACCTGGTCTCAAGTGAAAGGAACACCTGGAAATGGTGCAGGAGAAGATGAAATCAATCAAGCTGAAATAATGCGCATTATTGCCAAGCTTTGTTCAGGGAGTCATGCTTTACAATGTCAGCAACAAGTTTTACAATATCAAGGTATGCAAGTCTTATTACAACCACTTCGACAATATATTAGTCGACGACCTGCGGTAGTGGGACAGAAAGCTGCATTAAAGATTAATCTTCATAAGGATAGTCCAGATCCTTTACCAGACCCTTTAGATAATTTATATGGTGGAGAGATTAGTCCTGTTATTATTGCAATTTTAGATTGTTGTCAATGTGCAATCATTGGTAATGAGAGGAATGAATTACGATTTGCCGATCTAGAAGGAGTGGACACATTGCTGGATCTGTTGGAAACCTCACCTTTTATCCTGCGCCTCCAAGTCCTTCGCTTACTATCCAATCTGTTGATGAATCATCAACTGGTTATATTTGCTAATGTATGGCGAAGCGCGAAGACATTACGTTCAGCTGGTTTGTTGCTTTGTCATGCCTGGATGGATGAAGAAGCTCGTTTAGGTAGTGAACGCAAGAATTCCAAGGGTGTTATTTGTGATCTTTTCCATCCTTTAGGAAATCAAATATGGCCGAAAAGTGAAAAGGAACAAAATATTGTGCTTCTTACGAGATCAGAACTTGCTGCAACAACTGCTAATATGGGTGGAAAGAACACGATGAGAGATCTGTTCACCCAATCTGTGACAGTGAACAAACTAGCTACTGCTATTTTAGCAGGTCGGAATGCTGTACAAACCAACCTTCCTGTTGATACCTGTGAGAAGGTTTTGGCTTGTGATCAACGCGTGGTGTTAGCATCACTGATGGGTCATTTAGGTCTGTTTGAAGTTTATGATATTTCCGATGCTAGTAATCCATTCCGTTCTCATCTTGCCCTATCAGAATCTACCAATGCGATGTCAAGTCCAGCGATGAATTCTACGACAGAAGACACCCAAAATAATGTCTTATCAACAGATGCAATGCTTTCTCCGAAGGAAAGACAGGTCTTGGTAATGGCGAAGAAATTCAATGTTCTCATAGAGGGTAGCTGGTGGCAGGAAGTTGCCACCTACATTGAGAACTTGAATGTTGTACCAATTGAAGCAGATTTGGCGATCATGAGGAAGCGATTGGACGGTGCCTTTGATGCAGCTATGGCGACTCAAACTGAGCAGATGGAACTATGCGATGTGGATGAGGGTTTTAAGAAGGAAAGCGAACAACAACTACTCGAACAAATTCTAACAAAGAAGCAACAGCAGATCAAGGCTGAATGGTTGAAGCGACGGACTCGCACAGGAGGCAAAAGACCCGGTGCTTCAACCAAATTACGTTAGCTACCTCAAGTCCTTGTTGAATAGTCAGGACTTAACTTGCTCAAAGTGCAGTAGAAGTGCTTTTGTCTGTTGTTTTGTAAATTATGAATGAAGAGCTTAACAAATTTCTTTTGTTTCATTGCCTACTCAATTTGCTTTGTGGAAAGATGCGTTCCATCTCTATTTCTGTATGCATGCATGCATATATCTAAAGCACTTTCTTGCAGAAACGTGATCTGAGGGTCCCATACCAATCACAAGCCATTATTTTGCATGGCAAACAAATTGACTGGATTATATTTCTTGAGATAAGCTCTAGTCGGATCCAATAAGATCAGATTTGGATTTACACTGTCGTCTTTAGATTAGCACCACCATTGTTATTGGAAGCTGTGGCATGGGCTGGGTAATCAGCAGGGAGAGCACAAAATAGTTACTGTTGAGGGTTTGGACTTTCAAGATCGATTTCTTCTCTTCACTTTCAACATCATTCAAGGTAACTTCATCTTTGACTTGCTGAGTAATTGGAGTGTAACTAAATGTATTTCCTCAAGGATAGAAGTTCACTTAACACGAGTAGAGGCGATTTCTGGCAAGCACTGCATTTAAGTAGTTTGCCGTTAGGGAGTACATCGCCGATCGTGGACAAGGAAGAAAAGAAAGGGCTTTGTTTTTTTGTGTTTGTTTGATGAGTGTTGGTCTGTCCGAAAGTCAGCAGACAACAAGAAGGCAATGACCTTCCCCCCATGATGACGTTTTGTTCATGAATAACATCACTTGCCAATATTGATTTGATTTCTGATTTTGTAAAACAGTTGGAATCATCAATTAGTGTTTAAAAGATCTATTGATAAAGAAGCACACTTTCATTGCGCTATCAACAAGTCGAGAATAGCATTCCTATGAACCGGATAACAATATACAAATGAGGATACTTTATAGCGAAAAGCAAATAACACAACAACAATTCTACATGAAAACAATGCCTACAATGTTGTTCAGCCAGCTGAATTTCAGACTAGAGCACTCTCATTTTTACTGTGCTCTACCCAAACAAACCTTGTTCTCTTGGATTATTCTACGCTTCAAGAATCAAAGGTAACATCACTATTCGACCATTGAAGGCTGAACTTACCATGTTCAAGGGGATGATGATATACGCGACATGCGACATTATTGTTGTACCTTGCCACAATCTACGAAAATACCTCGAGCCATCAGATTATTCACCTGATTGTCCAGTTCGACTAACATGCTTTTGTTCTTGAATAGTGCGTCATAGTCTAATAGCTCAACCATGAAGCTGTTCCTTTTCAACACGTCGGCGGAGGCATTGGAATAGAAAGTATACAGGCGATATCGATCATCGAAGTCTCTTCGGATTCGATCACTGAGATCTCTCAAGGGATACAAATGAGATGTTCTGATGGGAAATTCATATATCCGACCTTCATACTCACTCGCCAACTTTTCCAAGCCTTGTATATTGTCAATACTGGCATTGACGGAACAACCGCGTCGAAAAGCCCAATCACGTACTACAACCAACACCTCATACGATTTCCATGGTGGAGACTCATTTTCTCGTTTTTGCTGTACAAAGCTAATATTTTGACAATCTATTCGTATTATCTCACATAGTAGTACCTCTGCAATATCTTTCCCAGCAGCCTCGGTACCAGCATAATCAATGAGGGATAAAGCATCCAAACCAAAGACCTCCTCATATCTTCGTAATATCCCCAATATGTCCAATCCATACCCTTCACGAGCACTATCATAACGCATGGTGAAGAAATTAGAGAAAGAACGGAGTCTGGAGAGAGACTTCTTTGTCCGTTCGACATAGGCCGAAAAGAGACATTGAAACCAATCCCGATAGACAGCAACAACACGAATCTGCAATTTCCCCTCCTGAGGACTCTTGTTATGACGAAGCAAAAGCGCTTCCAAGCGACGGATGGAAGCAACGTCCAGTTCGTCAAAGGTTTCAGAAGAGAGGATGATGTGCTCCTGTTGGAGGCATGAATGAATCCGCGTCATTGACTCCACACTATGATTCAGCGGATGGTTGAACTTGAGAGCTTTGGCAAAGTCATGGTGCGCTTTCGTATGATTTCCTGCCCAACATACTCCAAGTTTGGAAAGGTGAGGTTGGAATAAAGTTAGTACAGTCTGTATGTGTGTGGATCCCGTCTTATGAGGGCCAATATGAAGATAGACTGTGCGAGAGGATGATGAAGAGATTAGAAATAGACAGAGCAAAGTGATCAAAATGGAAACTTGCATGAATGAGCGAGTCCGTTGTTGTCCGTTGCCTTTTCGCATTGAATGTGATTAGTGATTGCTGCTGTATGATCTGCGCAAGAGTGTAGGACAAACTGTCAAAAGTCGTATTTTTGCAAAAATAAGCTTGAGTGTTGATGTTTTCAGCTTCTTTACACTAAAACTTAATGAATAATTGTACTTAGTCTACTATCTATACACCATTCGATAGTAAATGATCTCAGCTATCTGTTGATTTACCTCGTACTAGTATTGAATCAGAAATGAAAGAGAAATGCCCAAAAGCCCTAGTTGTGCCGATCATTCTCCAAACTTCCAGATTAGGCCACCTGGCCGTAAGTTAAATACCTCCGGTAACAACCCACACAGCAGTCGTGCAGCAGAGCATGTCATCTTGTAGCTATGGTTACTAGCAGTTTGCTTGTCCGTCTTTCCTTTGTGGCTTGCCTATTCCTCATCATGATGTTGGATAAAGGTGTAGTCAGATCTTTCCATGTTCTTCCAAGACTGAGTAACATGAAAGCAACAACACTTTATCCACACCCAAAGCATCTTCATGCCATGATGTCAACCACTACTATGACATCCTCTAATACACAGGATTCTCTACGTCAAAAGCGTATTTTATCAGGTGTTCAACCAACTGGTGCTTTACATCTTGGTAACTACCTTGGAGCTATCAAGCAATGGGTAGATTTTCAACACAACTATGAAAGCTTTTTCTGTGTTGTGGATTTGCATGCAATTACTGTTCCTCAAGACCCAAAGAAACTTCGAAAAGAGACATTACAAGCTGCAGCTACTTATATTGCAGCAGGAATTGATCCAAAGATTAGTAAAATCTTTGTACAAAGTCATGTCACTGCTCATTCAGAGCTCACTTGGTTACTCAATTGTATTACCCCCATGAATTGGTTAGAACGAATGATCCAATATAAAGAAAAAGCTATTAAGCAAGGTGAAAATGTTGGAGTAGGTTTACTTGACTATCCTGTCTTGATGGCTGCAGATATTTTACTGTATCAAGCAGATCTTGTACCTGTTGGTGAAGATCAACGTCAACACTTGGAACTTACTCGAGATGTTGCTCGACGTTTCCATGATATGTTCTGTAAGAATGCAAAAGTAAATGAACTTGTCTTTCGTGAACCTAATGCTATGATCGTCAAGGAAGGAGCACGAATCATGAGCTTACTAGATGGAACAAACAAGATGTCTAAATCAGCAGAGAATGATAATTCTCGCATTAATCTTCTAGACACTCCTGACACTATTCGAAAGAAGGTCAAACGATGCAAGACGGATGCTTTCATTGGACTAGAATGGGATAATCCTGATCGTCCTGAAGCAACCAACTTGCTTAATATTCTTCATGCCGTGAGACCAGGTCAGAGCCGCGAAGAGATTCTTGCTGAAGTTCAAAACATGAATTGGGGTGCATTTAAGCCTTATTTAGCAGAAGCTGTCGTTGAACATCTTTCTCCTATTCAAAAGCGATACTATGAAGTAATGGAAGATGAACGCTTTCTGGAGGATATTTTGAAGGAAGGTCGTGAGGCTGCTAATGCTGTTGCTTCTAAGACTCTTATAGATGTAAAGAATGCTATGGGATTGCTTCTTCCAAAGAATTAGATAGAACAGTTTGTGTCATTATCCTAACCTAAAAGTAATTATAGATGCAGGGAAAGTATGTACTCAAAGTTGTTGTTGAAATGGACAATTTGACAAAGTATGTACTGTACAGGTATGTATAATTTGAGGTCTTAGTTTTCTTCTCGAGGTGGGTAGTTAGCTCGACTGCCTTTGTCAGGATTGCCTGTCCCACTTGGTGCACCTGGTGTATTTCCTTTTCCACGTGCGCATTCCGCAGAGGGAAGAGAAGATGCTGCTTTCACGTCATGCTTTTCCAATGTCGCAGCCATACCATGACCTGCTCCACTCCCTCCTTTGCTTTGTCCTCCTTTGCCACCTCCCTTACCGCCATGACCACTACCGCCTCCACTGCTCATACTTGTAGAATCTTTCTTCCAGGCGATTGGTGAAATCATTATGGTGAGAGCTCCTCTGCCATTTGTTGTCGCTCTCATTCTTCAACATGGCATTAGTCCCTCCTTGTGAGGAAGAAAAACGTGTTTTTACACCCACTGCAAGCCTTCTCCCTTGCCGAAGTCTACTGCCAGACTGCACACTATGAACAGCCGGATATTTGACAAGAGTAGACTACAAGACAAAGCAAAGTGACCAAATAAAGCCAACTGCATTTAAGCTTACAGTTTATGCTCACACTTTTGCCAGCAAACTAAAACAAAACCAAGCATCTCATTTTATACAGAGTCCCGAAATGAAGTGAACTCTTGGAAACCATTAACAGCAACATCACAAAATGGAAGAGAGCCGCATATACGAATATACACATGCGCATTACAATTTTCAATGCAGCATGCTTAGCTCCTCAATATATACAGGGGGAAAATAAGATCGATAATATACTGCAGGTCATGACATGCCACATTGTTGCAGAAAGCAGCATGATTTTGACATGAGCGTCATAGAAAATACACAAGGCGAAAGCATCAAGAAATTGGTCGAGAAAGACATGACGAGTACTTCCGCACAAGTCAGAACGATGGTAGGAAGAGATTCAATAGATGGTAGAAGAAAGTGACGGATATGGGACAATTGGTTCTTGGTTGAGTTCTTGCTTGATCAGGTCAGAGAGAAAAGTTCACGGCAACTGGTTTAGTGTGAATATCAGGATAGAAAGAGCGCATTAGTCTCTCATGCTTTGCTTGATCTTTAAAGCTATCAAAGTCTTCAGGCTTCCACCAAAGAGAATCAGCAAGCTTGGCAGAGACGTATTCCTTTCTTTCAGGAATAAGAATGACAGTGACTCGTGGACTAAAGCCAACTTTCTTGGGGGAAGCGATCTCCGTGACTTTAGTCGGTGAGATACACTGATTATAAGCATTAAATACGAAATCAGCAAATTTCGCTTTGTCATTAGTGACATCCAGCTGAATGAATGTGGAAGATACTGCTGTGCAATCCACAGGGGCAGGGCGAAGGCAATTAGGGATCTCCTTGTTCATAGGTGAGGAGGGGGGACTAGGAGAACGATCTGCAGCGTCAATTATCTATGGAGTTAACCAATGGAACATATTAAGATCATTGTTATAGTACCGGAGTAAGAGAAAGAATGACTTACTCGGCGGGTTTTAGAACGATCACCATCGATTAAAGCACGTCTTAATCTTTGTTTTGATGACAGCATTTTCTTTCAAACTTTTTTTTAATTTTCTTTTATAATATATATAATATATATAGATATCAACTAGTCAAGGTTAAAAAGAAAGTGAAGACAGAAGGACAGCAGCAAACAGAAGGACGAGATGAGGCAGTCAATGAAGAGAAATTGCGGCAAGAATGCGGAAAAGAAGCGAAAATGTCTTCTGCAGCCCCAGAGCCGCCGGAACTTTCCCGTCAACTGCAACATGGAAAACTGACTAATTGGGACTTTTAAACCCACTTTTACTGAGGGGGTGCTCTGGAAAGTGTTGCACCTTCTCTCTCTCTCATCTTGTCTCTCTCATCTTGTCTTGTCTATCACCTTGTCTCTCACCTTGTCCATCTCTCATCACAATCAAATCCCATTGGAATTTCAATCAAAAGCTATTATAATATTTTTTCGAAGTTCAATTTAAAATGTCTCAACGCGGAATGATCCCAACTTCTAACATTGATTTTCTTGTTGAAAACAAAATTATTACCCCAGGTAAAGCCGTACAATTGTACGAATCAGCCAACTCTATCGATCCATCGATTTGCAACTATCATAAGACCATTCAACAAGAACTGTATGCGAATTATCAAGTACCAATCGATGCTGTTACCTACGCTTTTAATGCTCAATGTGTTCTTGACTCTAAAAGATAATAATATTCCGGACATTGCGATGGAATGTTTGTAGTGTGCACGGGCGAACGGGTTTTCATGCGAATATAGCTTTTGTAAACACTAGCAAACATAGGCAAGTCTTGTCTAACATTTAAGAACACGGGGTGTATTCATCTCTTTTTTGTATTTATCAAAATCACAGCGTTGGGCTTTCTGCACCATTTAGCGGTCTCAATACAAATTGTGTGACCACGAAACCACGACCAACGCGACGAAAGGTGGTTTGTCGAACGCGACGTGGAAGCTAAGTATGCAAATAAGAACACTCCAGCACTACATTCCACTAGCAGCCTTTAGATTTGTCTTCGAAGCTCGAGGGCTGATTGCAGTCAGGATCGATGACGCCTCTCACCTCCTCCGATTACCCTGAAATACAGATAAAAAGTTTGCAGAAAGCTCAGAAAGGGTTCCAGACCATAGTTGGGGTGCCGGAGGGCTTGGGGCGATCGACGCAACACATCGCCCGCGGAACCGAGCCTAAGATGAGGTGGGCGTGGAAGTTCCCCGACAGGAGGTTCGATATTGTTTTAGATAGCAATAAGTAAAAAGGCGTGTTGTTTTCAGTATAAAGAGAAAATTATCAGCTTGGCTGTTTAGTCATTACATCATTAAGATAACTATCAGTGGTCTGTTTTGTCTGCACAAAATTTGCTTTGGATGCTCATGTCGCAGATCAACTTCACAACACACAATAGCGTACAGAGAAATGGCGACTATCGAAGCCTCGTCACGTTTGGCATGGAATATGACCACGCAACTGTGTCACCACATTGTGTGCTTCTACTGCACAATCACTTTCAATTCAAGTATATATGAATCCAATGTATATGGCTTCTAGCAAGCCTTGCTGCATTGCATGTGCTTCTATCGCACAATCATCACCTTCATGTGATAGCATGACTCTTATCGAATCCATAGTGATCACATTGCAAGGAGTACACGCTCCTAACTCACGTGCATATGTTGCCTCAAGTACGGAGGAAAGCGTATAACTACTATCGAGTCATCTCTGATTGTTTCGCCTAACCTCACAAAATAATAGAGAGGAAAAGGAGAGGATTTCATATCGTGCTGTCAATTAACGGAACAGCTACCCACTTGCCCCTTTACACAGAGGATCCACCAGCGATATAACAATAATATACTGGTGCCCGAAGACCATACCAAGTCTCATTGATTGTGTCTGACTCAATCCCCAATCATCGTACAGTAGTAGTAGAGGAGAGGGAGGCAAGTCACCACGATTAATGATGCTGTCGAGAATAAAACAGCAATACTTGTCAGAACAAGCAATGTCAATATCTGACAACTTATGAAGAATGGCTTATTAGCCTTCAGAAAGGTATTATTTCCTTCCTTTGTTGATGAAGAAGAAGCGGGTAGACTTTAGCGTCAACCATCATTCTCTTCTCATTTGATTGTGACCTGATCCTTTGCTATCACTCACTATCTCCACCAGCAAGCTGCCAACAAAAGTTTTGTCCAATTTGCCAGCAGAAATCCGCTCCCTACCAAACTTTGGTAGTCTCTCGAAAAGGCGACTTTTTCTCTTCCATTTTCGCCTTTCTTGTTAGGTTAAACAACACATCACAAAATGCGGTTTTTTCACCGACCGCCACATTGTCAACACCACCACTGTCCTCCACCACAGTGAGGAATTGAACTTGCGAATATGCGAAAATACGAAACTCTCCCCCCAGCTCCTCTACGGGATGGCCAAGATGTCAATGACATTATTTTCTTGGTGACGTCCACCAAAGACTCTCCCCAGCCTCTGTGTGGCTTCTGTAGTTGCTGTGCGCTTCCTTCTCCTCGTTCTTTACCTCTCAACTTCTCTCTCTTCTCTTCTTTCCAAAGAAGAAGTTGTTGACCTTCTTTTCATTCATCACATCATCATCATCATCATCATCTCATTGTTACTGTAGCTTCATTCTGTATGGTCACCAGCTTTTCCATCATAATCAATTCGAAGTAACAACCACCACCACATCACAATAATATGAAGTCTCTACCGGACCTCTCGGACTACCCTCTTGTCACCGTAATCCAGTACCTGGGAAACACTCCTGACCTCTTCTTACCACTCCTTGAAGTATGCAAGGCATGGTATCAACGCTTTGACACAAAAGATGAGTCCTTCTGGAAGGTCATCGCCATCACTTTCCGCGTCCACCTACCAGTCAGTGCCTTGCCCACCCTCACCTTAAGATCCAAAAGTCATTTCAAGCAATTATTCTTGAAATCGTATCGTAAGAAGAGGAAAGACTTACAGGAAAAACATGATCTCTTGATTATTAATGCTCGTAATATCCTCATGCGACCTATTGATTCGCCAAAACAATTACAAAAGCTCATTGCAGCGTATTTTCCAGATGCATTGGATTTTGATGTCAATTGGCGATGTGCGACTTTAGAGAATAACTCCTTATTAACACTGAGTGCACGTTGTTGCCATTTAAAGTGTATGAAGATGTTGGTGGATCATTATGGAGCCAATGTGAATAACTGTGACGTGGGAGGATTTAACGCCTTGATTCTCTGTTCTTATCATGGATTCTTTGAAGGAGTTAGATTTTGTATCAAGAAAGGTGCAAATTATCGTCTAACAGGGCGATTAAGAAGTGGTGCATGTCTTACAGCGGAACATTGGGCAGCAGTACGAGGACAGAAGGCCATTTTCAATTTTCTTCGAGCTGTGAGGATGAGAGACGATGGCAAGCACCAACAACAGCAGCAACAACAACAACAACAAGCTCTCTGCTGTGCTGGGGATCATCATCATCAAGATTGTCAGTCATCTCTTCCTCTTATGCCTCCACCAGCACCACTTCCGGATATTGTAGAAGATCGAACGATCTTCACTAATTTGCCAACTTTACCCTACGATGAATTTGGACAACAACTGCTGCAGATTACTCTTGATAGCCAACCTTCCACACAGCCTTTCTATTATCGTCAAGTCTATCCAGCAGATCAACCTACTGGTAATGGTCAATCATCAGATGGTGGGGATAGCTTTTGTATTTGTGGTCGTGGGTTCGACAGCTTCATGATCGGTTGTGATAGTATGGGATGCTCCATTGAATGGTTCCACTTCGACTGTGTTGGTATTGATGCAGCACCGGATGGTCCTTGGTTCTGTCCTGATTGTTGTGGAGAAAGCTTTGTAGAGCCCATCAAGATTCGCAAACGACTTTGTGCTGGTAGAGGTCATGGCAGGAGAAAGAAGTTCAAAGAGAATCCTTCTCCTCTCAATAATAATGATAATGGTAGTGGTAGTAGTTCTAGTAACAGTTATACTGGTGGAAGTAGCAGTAGTAGCAGTAGGCAGAGTGTTGATAATGAGAGGGAGATGATAGTTGAGGTGACTGAAGTAGAGGAGAGCAAAGAAGTAGACCCACTCCATGCATCACAATCTCCCTATCAACTACCATGAACTTCTACTGTCCTTTGAGTCATTTCGGCTCAATCACCATGTTTGCTTTTGTTCTTCTTTGTTGATAGTACCTTATTGTCCTCGCTCATTTAACTTCATCCTTCCTGCTTGCTACTCTTCTTGAACATAACACCTGTTGATAAAAATACCAAATTATATATACATTTTATATGAATGAATACCTTCAAGGTATAGATAAGATAAGATTTGATGAGCTTACATGATATAGATACGATATTTAGATTTCCGTTTATAGCATGTTTGCTTTATTGAGTGGTTCTTTTCTTTCCTCCTCCAAATCAGAAGACGATGACAGCAGGTCATGCTGTCTTCATGAGGTGTGACTGCAAGACTGACTGCATCCATGCAAGCAGAGCTTTACTTATGAAACATTGAAGCATTCGCTTCACCCTTCTTTTAGTTGCAGTTTTGTTTGTTTTTGACGTACTAGTCTACTGTTACTATTTCTTATGCAAGTTTGTAACTATTTGAGAAGGAAGGAAAGGAGAGAAGTTTATCTTCTTTTGTCTCTTTATACACAATGCAAGGAGGAGGAGGAGGATAGGGGAGGATGGCAATGACAACACTTTTGATCTTCTTCTCTCTTCTAGTGGCCATTCCAATGACCTGTTCTCTTCGATCCCACGTGTTCATGCACATCACTTTTCACTGAATAAGTGCCATAGCCACTGCCTCGTGATGGATTCGTGGTGATGGCAGATAGAGGTGGTGGAGGAGGAAGAAGAGACTCAAAAGGAGGCAGTGGAGCAGCTGAGACGTGTGGGAGTGTTGGCATGGGTCCTGGTCCATAGTATGACGGCACCACTGGTCGAGGTGCGGGTTGTACTTGTACTTGTTGTGGTTGTTGTAAACTATTTCCACCATAAACACCAAAATCACCTCTAGGCAGTGATGGAAACTGTGTGAAGGTAGGAGGTGGAGGAGCAGATGACATCATAGGAGGACGGGGAGGAGGTCCAGAACCACCACCAGGTGGAGGATAGGCAGAACGTGGTGGTTGTTGATGATAACCTCGACCTCTTCCCCCACCACCACTACCGCCTCCTCCTCCTCCACCTCGATCATCATGTCTTGACTTTTTCATGTGATGATGGTGCTGTCCAGGACCATTGTGTTTACCTCTTGCGCCACTCTCCTATCATCACAGAGAAATCTGATCAAACCACAGATTAAGAGAAGTTGAGACAAAGAAAAGAATCTAACCACAGGGAAAGGGCGAGGATATTGTGCTTGACCATGAGGCTGATTTGGTCGAGGGACAGGACGAGGCCAAACATTCGAAGACGAAGAGGAGGGTAGTGGCGGTGGAGGAAGTGGAAGTGGAGCAGCAGACTGAGCAACAGGGCCATAACCAGCAGGAAGGGATGCTGAAGATATCGCAGAGAATGATGATGTTTCCATGGGGTGTTGAAGCGATGGAGCAGAAGTTGCAAGAGGAGCAGACGAGGAAGTAGTTGCAGTAGTCGTTGGTTGGGCAGCTGGAACTGGTGGTGGTGGTGGAGGTGGCGGGGCACCAGCTTCTGCCAATTTCTTCGTTTCCTCTTGACTTTGCTTACGTAACAACTTCGTCTTATACTCATGATAAGAAGTTCCATCGGGTACGTTCATAGGTTCTAACTCAGAAGGATCATTTGGCGGTAATGGTTGAGAATAAAAGTACTTGTTGGTTAGTGCAATCTTTGCAGAACTTCTTCGACTTGGATCTGGTACTAGAATACGTTCTAATAGACGTTGTCCATCTGCTGAAATACGACCATTACACATTTGTTGTAAACTATGTGGATATCGTACCATATTCTTTAGCATGGATTCATAATGAGGTAATTTAGTAACTCCTGGATAAATATCTTCTGTTATGGTACCAATGGCACGACAAATTAACAATAATTGCTCTGCTTCAGATTTTCCTGGTAAGATAGGTCGACCAAATTCTAATTCTGCTAAAACACATCCAGCAGACCAAACATCAACAGCAGAAGTATAACGAACTGCACCCAATAATAATTCCGGTGGACGATACCATAAGGTAATCACATTATTGGTCATATCTACTTTTAAATCACGTCCATCACCAGATTGTAAAGAACGTGCTAATCCAAAATCAGCTAATTTAACATGATATCGACTAGAGATAAGGATATTAGATGTCTTAATATCTCGATGTACAATCTTTCGATCATTTAAGAAGTCTAAGACTTCAAATAATTGTTTCATGATACATTTTATAGCACGTAAAGAAAACTTATGTTTAGCATCAATTAATCCACCAAGATCATGATCCATGAATTCAAAGACAAAATAGATATTCCCACAGAGTTTGAGGATATCCTTGCCATCATCATTCTCTTGGGAACTTCCTGCACCTCCTGGTGCTGCTGCTGCTGATTGTGTTACTGCCCCAGTCCTTTGAGAAAGGTTCATACTTCCTCCTGCTATTGCCACTCCTCTACTACCATCCACTGAGGACATGGTCACACTATCCATCACTGCTGAAGTGGAGGGAGCCCCAGTGGGACCATTATTACCATTGTTGTTGTTATTGTTATTGTTGTTATTGTTGTTGGTATTCCTAGGTTTGACTGGGAGTTCTAAATGCTCACATCCTTTAGAGATAACCACTTCTTTCAATTGTACAATATTCTTATGCTTGAGAGACTTCAAAAACTTTATCTCTCGTACTGCACAAAGTGGGAAACCAAGTCCTTCCTTATTTAAAATCAATCTAATACATACACACAAGAAGAAGGTAAGGAAGAAAATACAGATAAGGTATCTATTGGGTGGTGGGGAGAGAAAAGGGAAAGGGAAGGAGATTGTTTACCTTTTCAAAGCCACGGTCTCATTACTTCGTTTATCTAATGCTTTATAAACATATCCATAAGTACCTTCACCAACCTGATCAATACATTGATAACAGGCTAAGCTACCAACACCACCAGGTGTGGGATGGTTCATTGATTTTAAAAGAATATGAAAGGTTTGTCTTGGTTATTATTTGATGATTGATGGTCTGGCCCACCATCGCCGCAGCATTCCAGCAACAGCTGGGGGAGGCATTCCATGGAATTGCAAATGGAACCCGTCTATTCGAAAATGGTGCAAAATACGAATGACAATTAATTTAATTGTTATGAAATGCGGTAGCCTGTTTAATATGAATATTAAGTGTAATATCCTTAATAATCATTAAATGATCGAATATTATATCTGGGTGAATTTTTCAAATTCACTTCTTGGGTGGCGGACGCGGAGGAACAGTGTTGCCATCTTCTGATTTACTACCCACACCAAAGAAGCTGGCCATACCTTTGATGATATTACTCTTTTGCAACTATTTACACCCATCATTATCATTATTGCGCATCATAAGAAGAGAAAGGGATAACAAGATGACTGTTCTTACCTTCTTCAATTCCGAGACAGCTTCATCTGCCAAGCTGCGCGCATTCTGGGCAATCACTCCTGCTGTCTCTTGTGTCCAATTATGAGCTTGAAGTAAAGTACCTTTAACAGCTTGTAAAGGAGCTGAATTCACTAACTGAACTAACGCAGATGGTTGTCGTTGTTTCTCCCATCGCACAAAGTCAGGGAATGCTTTGAAATAGACCGCGCCACTCTCTGAGGATAAAGACAACATGCTAGGAGCACAACGATTGGGTCCCACAGCAATAGCGATGATAGACGAGGGTGGAATCATCGAGTTGGTGCTACCTTCAGTACTGCCTCTTCGTCTGGGTCCTGTGGTGTTGGTCCCATGAGAAGAAGAAGAAGAATACTTCGCACCTGGTAAGGCCATGGATACTGGCGTGCAATAGCTGTGAGGCAAGAGTTGGTAAAGAAGTGCAAGATCTTGACAACGATAAAACCGTACACTGCCATCATGATGGCCACTAATAACCACTTCTCCTCGATCGGGACAAACTAAGCAGGAGACAGGAGAATTGCATTGGACCACAGCCGTTTGAATGCCTGATACCGTGTGAGCGAGGAGCATATGTTGCTGTTGATGAAGATGATGTTCCTCAAACTCCAGTAATGATTCAGTGAAGATAAACGACTCAACATGAACGACAATCATACCATAGTCGCTCACTACCAAGCGCCGAGGGAAGTGTTTGGGAGCCAGTAAATCTTCCTTTGTTGTGAAGGAAGAAGTCGAAATGCGATTTTCTAACGCATTTTGAATTGGTCCTGTGAATGCAAAGCCCGTGCAAGAGCTTTCCATAGGCTTACCATCGGCATCTGTTGCCATTATTGTACTTTTAATGGTAGGTTGAGATGATTGAAAGCATCCCAAGACAAAGCGCCGCAGTAGTTCATTTCGCTCGATGGAGAAGATATATACTGTGTCCACTGATATTACCACGACGATGCCCATCTGACTGGAGATATCAATCTGAATAGGGCTACTGCATCGATCTCCCAGGTCGGCAGGAGGGTCACATCGGAACTGTCTCTGAGGGCGACGAGAAACGACATGAATGGACTGTCCAGCAACAGGAGAGATTCCTTTGGCCTTGGTATTCAAGATCGTCCAAACATAGATAATACCACCTTCATCCACGGATGCAACAATATCATATTCGGGGAGATTGACATCAGTTGCTAACGACACTACACGTCTACGATGAGCATTGAACTCTCCAGCAGAGCGAATGAATCCTGTTCTCTCGTCTAATTCACGAATCACGACGGCACCATCAATACGTCCACCAGCTAAACAAAGCTTGGAAGTACGACTGAAAACCACCAAATGCGCCAGCTTTTCATAGCTGGACATCTGAGAAAAGAGTTGTGGCTTTGGTTTGATCAAGCTGTCCAGAATATCTTTATGAGGAGCTTTAGATTCTGTGGATGGAATCGCGGAATTCTTGTCCACAACTCGATACTGGCGAGGCAAAGGAACGCGAGGAACAACATCAAAATGAATATATTCCTTCTCCGCGTATATCAAGACTTCTCCTTCACGTAACCAATTTCCACTAGCAACAATCATGCTGTATCCATTATCATCGGAAGCTAGACTATCAACAGAGGCATTGCTTAAACTTGGTTTCCTTCGAGTTTGCAGAGGTGCAAGAGAAGGATCAACGACATTCACAGACACATCTAAAAGTAAATCTGCATCTTGCTTCGAGCTGGACGTTGCTGATCCTCCATTACCATTACCGCCATTTCCGTTCTTCAATTTATCTTTGGGGTCAGTAATACTTGGAGCTCTACTTCTTTTCGAACCAGAATTGCCGTGATTGCTTCTACCATGAGAACTCTTGTCAACACCATTACCAACAGAGGCTAAATTAGCCAGGAAGGTCTTTGCCTCCTCAGACGTATTGTATTTAAACACTTCGACAACACCATTATCAAGTATGCACACGACTCGATCCACCAAAATGGTCAATTGAATGACCACGGATTGTGATTTACGCATCATAACAGTGGCAGGAGCATGGAAAGCAATCATTTCTTCGTCATTTCGAGGCAATTTGAAGTCTTTAGTATTCATTGCAAAGTTCTGTCGCAATGGTCTAGTGATGGGGAAAACAGCGTTTGTTCCACGCACCTTACGAACAGGATGTGGTGTGCGAAATAATTGCATGGGGGTTTGACCAAAATGTGCAATTTGTAATTCTGTCGCACGGCGTAATGTTTCATCCTCGATCATATAATGGTCAACAGCTCCATAATAAGTGAGATAATAAAACACATTATTAGCAGCAACAGCATCTGGACCACGTTGCTTATAGCCAAATATCAAGTCAATCCATTCGTGTAAATGCTCAGTAACATAATCACTCTCTAAAGCTTCTCGGTGGATACGAACGAAGTCTTCAGGTGTCTTCGCCCAAGCAGGCAGTTCGACATCTTCAATATTCTCACCATCTTGTGTGTGACCAAAATCAAAATTATTGACATTGCGAAACATATCAGGTGTAGTAAACCATTCAGGAATAAGTTCTTTCACTTCACTCAATTGAGTAGTATTATGTAGAAAAGATCTTGGAATGGAAGAGAATAAACGATCAGAAACATCAAATCGGCCATTTTGCATCTCACGATGTAAGGCTGCAAAAGGTTGCAATCGTACCAAGAAATGAAGAACAACACCAACCATGGTAGAATAATGTGAACCATACATAAATGCAGGAATTCCACTTGAAACATTCTCTTCGAAAGAATAGAATCGATCGAGAAACTCTTTCAATCGATTTTCGTTTAACGCGCCCATAGGCTTTGAAAGATCTCGATAGATGGAGGTGTTATTCAAATCGAGGGTCTCGCTTTTATAATCAGTAAGAATCCATGGCATGACAGGATACTGTGTGATCATGAAAAGAAGCAAAAGGTGAGAAGTTAATGACAATCAAATAAAATGAACACAAAAACAGAAATTGCATACCTGACACAGATCATTAAATGAACGTCCAGCGAGAGTGTTCAACGCCATAAGATAGTCAAAGTTAGACATCTTGCCTGCTAGCCATTTTTCTTGAACACCATGCTCATACACCATGCGAAAAGCAGTCATGCCTGGTGTATGCTTGAAAGCTGTTGATGGGGCAGCTTGCATTAATGCTTTGGCAAAATCGTTGCGTTGTTTAGCATTTTCTCTTGTGTGACCAAAATCCACAAAGAAGTTGCGATGCTTTCCTCTTCGAAAGAAGACTTCCATGGCACTATCTCGAAGACGATATCGTCGCAAATAGATTCCGCAGACGGTACTCAACTATTGAAGATAATAATGAAGCATAAAAGCAAAGATAATTAAACACAGCACAGAAAATTAGCAACATACCAGCCATCTTCTTCTGCGCATTCGATGCTCTTTGAGAGCATTTACAGCAGCATTGTCATGCCTATGCACATCTTCCTGGTCAAATGATGAGCGGAAAAATATCTCTTTGCCATTAAAAGATAAATAACCCCAATAGTTGCCACTAGCAGTTACCATAACCACTTTAGCTTCCAACTTTGCTAAACCACTCCCAACACGGTAAGTGCCAGTATGGCAAGGACCTGTTTCAACAATCATTTTGCCATTTCGTAAATTCTCTTCCATCAAGTGAACATCTCCCATCATATCGCCCAATAGAACGGGTTCCATGGGAACGCTGGGAGCACCGTTGGTGCCTTTGTTTCCTTCAGGAGTATTGGTCTTCACGGCATTAGAGGGAGTAGATCCAATGGGAGCATCTTTTTTACTAGCGGATACCTCCTCAGGGATGAATAAACTATCTTGAAATAGCCCCACGACACCAAATCCTTCTTCGCTACCATCAGCATCAACCAAACCCCAACCTGTGCCAGGAATAGGTGTTCCTTTATTATCTGCCGCCCCGACTCCCGCGCCTGCCACTGGCGTGACATCTGGACTTTCGGAAGAAGCGGGATTATTCTTTTCGAAATTAGACTCTTCCTTATCCAAATTTTCCATTCTTGTAACATCGATAATGTAGCCAGAACATTGCTTGGCAAGCGCTCGATTCAACTCATCTGAGCTAATTTCAGCTTCTTCGTTGGAAGCTAGATTCGTCTCACTGATAGTGTTCTGTAATTGATGCAGATTGTCGAATTTGGGTCTCAAGATAATCCGCTTGCGACCGAAGAAATTTCCTTCATGGGCAACGCCCAGCTTCCATTGACAACGATGCGACTCACCAAAGGACTCCGATTCAATCTTACGACGGCATTTCTTCCAGAACTTTCTGGTAGCTTCAGCAGAAAGATCTTGTGCACTCATGACCCGCGTTAATCTAGCTCGCTCCGTATCAACTCGATCAGTAATAATACCTTGTCTAATTCGTAACCAGTTTTGAAATAATTTTCCCGCGGAATGGTCAGCTTCAGCTGAAGCAGAGGACGTTGCTGGAGCAACAGAAGTGGTGTTAGCATTGGGCATTGTACTGAGTGAAGTCGTCGACAAAGGAGGAAGAGAATCAGGAGATGGAGAATGTGCTGGAGGAGTAGAGCTGCTTTGAACAGAACTACTATTATCTGCCTCAGGAGGGTTAGGATGATCACTTAAGAAGTCTGGGAAAAGAGGAGTGGTAGGAAGAATAGGTTCAGACGACTGAGTAGAATGAACAGAAACACTTTGTTCAGTGGCAAGCAACTGCCTAACTTCTTGACCGCTGGCATCCTTATCATTGCCAATTACTGTTGGCAATGCAGCAGCATCTGTACTCTGATTGGTATTGTCTGCTATAGATAGAATTGGAAACTCATCCAATAGATTAAAACTCATTCTGTCCTCTTCCGCATCGGGCATGGTCGTATAGTCTATGATATCCATATCATCTTCAGCTGTTGGTTTATTAATTTCTTCAAAACCAGCCATAGGAGCTTTTTGTGGAGATTGGTCTTTCATCACTTCTAAGAAGTGAAATATCATACCAATATCATTATAAGTCTTCACACATTGTAATCTTGCCAATACCTCATCAACATAACCAGGGACTGCGTAGCCTTTACTATCCAGAATTCTTCCCAACTCATTGAAATGAGCAATGATTTCAAGAATTGTATTTGAATATGAATCACGCATTTGCTGGTCAAACTTTTGGTCCAGAGCTACAGGTTTTAACAAAAAGAGGGTTTGCATCACCAACTTCGTAAACTCTTGCTGAGAGAATGGTGCATTGCCACTTTCTGTAGCTTTACGAAGGTAACCCATTATCTCTTCATTGACACGGTCAAATAGAACTTCTGGAACAATGGCAACACATCCCAGAATAATCAGATACCCATTCTTTAACAGAGCCCACTCTGCACCATTAAAGGATGTCCTTGAGGTCATTCTGCGAATGTTTCTCATCAAGTCAAGAAGAAGAGATAGCATATGACTTTCTTCGGTGCTTTGAATCACTCGCTTACTTTCACAAGAAGATGAATCATAAAGACCTAGGATATCATCATCGCCCTTCTGCTCGGTCACAGAGGGTGTAGATTGCTGAAAGCTTGGGACAACACCACAAAGCGCCCTTTCACTGATTAGGCAGAGAAGGTTGTCTACACAATGGAAAGTCGGAGTGCTCCAAAACTCTTCGGAAGACTTCACCAAACGTTGCAAAATTAACGCAATGCATCGACGAATCATGCGTCTTTCAATATTAAGTGCCAAAACAGTATCCACTGTGTTAGCTTTGCACACCGATAGGAAAACTTCTTCTAACACTGTCCAACACTGTGCTGATTCCAATGGATGATTTTTAATCTTATATTCCAGGACAATGGAGAGCATTTCAAGAGAAAGCTCTGTGCAAGTTGATGCCACTGTCAACGTAGACTTTGAGTCAACAATCTCTGTCGCTTGACTGCGAATCTCTCCAATTAAAGCTAGAACGACAAATATCTCAATCCACCCAGATTCTTCCACGAAAGCTGTTGCTTCGCTATGGCAATCATCAGTCTTGAATTGAATATTCAGTTGCATTAAGACTCTTTGACAAGTCTCCAGATCGATTCTAGGCAATAAGAATGGTAAGAAAGGCATCATGAGCCATGTGCTGCTTTGATTACTTCCAACAAGTTCCTGTACCATGTTCGCCAAGTTAAGATCGTCCTGGGTAGGATTGGATAGAGATTCACTTATATTATGTGAAGAAGAAGAAGGACCAGATCCACTGGAACCATCTGCAGTTTTCACTGCAAAGAGTGATTTCACGCAAGGAGGAGATAGATTTCCCCAAATACCTTCGTCCATTGCCTTATTCATTGCAATGGCTAACATGGCTAAAACTTTCCACCAACGCACAATTGGTCGAGCTTGTTCTTTAAGATGCGTTACTAATGCACGCACTCGTGCTGAATCAGCAGGGGCCGTAACAGGCTTCCCACGGTTTATACGACTGTCCCCTTTGAAACTTCCTGTGGCGGAGAGTAACGTATTCTTTCGACTTTGAATGATATGCTGCGGAATATCTTTTAACTCAATTTCAAGCAACCAAAAGAGATAACCCAAACCAGAACTACGAACTTCCAAAGAAAATCCTTTTTTCATCCAAAGAGAGACAAGAATCGTATCATAGAATCGATTGTAAATAAGAGACTTCTGTAAAGCAGATGGACTTGTGATACGAATGTTAGAAAGAAGACGCAGAATTCGTTCAGCTAGGAAGTTACTGGTGGTTTCAGCAAGACAAGAAAGAAGTCCATCAATTTCTAATAGAGGTTCAGAAGATTTGACTTTCAAAGCACTCTCAATAGCAGCGTCTTTAATGATGATCATTAGGCGATGTATTTCATTGGCACAATCTCGGGCAAGTTGTTGTTCAGATGTGTTATTCCCATCATGCAAATCCTGTGGGCTTACATTCGATAACAACTTCGAGATGTGGACACGGAAAATATCTAATATCTTCTGCATTCCAATACAACGAAAGAGTTGATCACCCGCCTTTAATGCTAAAGAAGAAATAGATTCAAGGAAGTACTTGAATGTGGATAGTTCGCAAGTAGTCCAAATTCTGAAATCAAATAGAAGCCCTTGGAAAGCTGAAGCAATTCCATCACCAATAATAGCATCTTGTCCCAAGGCCTCCACTAACTTCATACAACCATCCACCACCTTCTTATCAATCAAAATAGGCTTATATTCAGGAGAGATATTAGATAGACAATGTGCAACAACATGGAAACCATGACTTTGAATGAATTGTTCTTTCAAATCAGCATGAACACGAATGAGATTGCTCAGAAGAGATAGACAATGTAACATACATTCTTGAATTTTTGCCACACTACCATCATCATTTCCATCATCAACTTTTTTCTCTTCTTCTCCTTTACAAAGAATATATGCCCAAAAGAGATAAAGAAGAAGATTACAACCACCTGCTTCTTCAATATTTTCAACACAAGATTCAGTTAGAATCACTTCACAACGACCAGTGGCGGAAACAATGACGTTAGTATCATTTTCGATAGTTTGCGGAATCATTTCTGTGTAGAAACTATTCGAATCCAATGTTCTTGATGGAAGCATCGTTCCACCAGCTGAAGCAACCACTGCATTGACATTAAACCCTACAGGAATAGCATTGAGTCGATTAGGCCAAAATCCTTTTGACACCAATGTACCTAAAGTAGCATGTCCACTATCATAAGAACTTTGTGGACATGAGACACCCAGCTTTAATTCTGGTAAATATGGTCCAAGACCATGAATGAACTTGATAACAGGTAAAGGTAAATCTACTTCATAGAAGGCAATATTTGCAATTAAACCATAAAATCCAATACCAAATGTCCAATGTGATTCACTAGAAACCAGCATAGCAGAAGGATAATTCAATTGGTTTTCTAAAGCTGTAATTCCATCTACTACAACTGTCATTAATCCAACACTATCTTTAGGATTAGAATGTTTTATGGTTAGAAGATGCCAAGCATCCGTTGTCATGAGAATCTTCCCACGAACTTCATCACGTCCACTTTTCTCTGAACTAGTTACAATACGAATAGCAAATGCAGCCTCATCTGGTGAATATGACATATTCGCATCAATAGTTAAATGAGGATTTCTACATCTGAATAATTCAAATCCTTTAGCAGAAGTTGTTGTTGGGATCTTAATCCATATAGCAAGAGTATATCCAGTGGTACATTGCCAGACAATAGGAGAGATTTGTAAAAAACTATCTTTCTCACCAGGAAATAAGATATGAGGTGGATCATCAATAAGGATACGAGTAGCTAACTCTTTTAAAAGTGCAGGATGGAAGATTAAAGGTAATCGTTGTCTTAACCCACCACCATGATGATGATCACTCCCATCACCTCCTGTTAATAACAATGATGATGCATTGACAGCAGAGGAAGAGGAGGAAGATGATGATGATGACTGGGAATAATAATGCAAGGAAGTGCGCATGATATCAAAGAGTCTACAAAGCGAGTTATTCTTGAAACTACAATAAGGCAACAAGGCGATCAATTGAAATATCACGTCGTCTTCTCGACTTTCCGTAGGTTGACTACCAAGTTCAGAGATTATTGAAATTAAACAATGAATATCAATAGCGTCATGTTCATGATATTTCTTTTTGAAAAATATTGTAATGGCTTGTACGAAAGGAGTACATTCTCCTAACGCTAATCCTTGAATTTGAAAATCATCATAGATACCGTAAAATAACAAAATATCAAGAATATTCTGGATATAAGAATTTTCAATGACGACTAAATCGTCAGAAGTCATAGTAATTTCTTGATTAATTTGTTTGCTTTTTACCAGGATGTGCTCAAGGTAATCGGGAGGAACAAGTTTGGGAGCAAGGCCTCTCATACAACATGACTAACAACTATTCTATTGCATAGTAAATCAATCCAAATAACGCGGGGAATTGGTCTAGGGGTATGATTCTCGCTTAGGGTGCGAGAGGTCCCGGGTTCGAACCCAGCCTTCGTTGCTAAGAAATTCCCGGATTCCCCCGCCGAATCTTTTTGTCTTTTCTTTCTGTACTGGAGGAATATTATTACATTAATATACAATAATGACAATGTTTGTTAGTGATTGCTATAATTGATGCAAACTGTGTCGTCTGCGTGGAAATGGTCATATAGTTTGAGAGCTGCTTCGTATTGCTCCGCTGTCAGCAGCTTGTGAGGTGGTATGAGGAGTCTTGGCGACCCCGCCACGGCGAAAGATTTGCCCTTCCAGATAGTTTTGGTGCAGTCAACTGCGTTTTGTCCGCCCAGGTAATATCTCTCTCTTTCGGTAATCAAAATAGGCGCCTGCTTTACGGTTTATCGCACTTGATCACTTAAAGAGTTCTTCAGAAGGATTTGAACAGCGGAATTGAAAAGATTGATAGTATTAAGTTTTAACAGATCAGTTCCCTCAAGGTGGGCATATAGCTGGCAAAAGGTTGGATTTTAGCACCCACGATTTTGCCCATCTCGTCCCACGCCCTTAGTTGCATTGCAGCTTCACGCCAGGGATTGGCTTCAAAGGCCACCATCTCGTCTGCACTCATCAATCCACCTTGTAACAAGAAACTTTGCAAAGAGGCCGAGCTGAGTTTTTCGAAGTAACTCCGATCTAGTGTTGCCAGATAGCGCTTTGCTGCTACGTGCAGCGCGATCGGCTGGGTAACGCTGTCTGGCAGTGCACGCGCCAGATACGCAGCGCCAATCTGCTCGTGCTGGGTATCTATCCCACGATCAGCGGCGTCTTCGCCACACTCATGTAACAAGTGCCCGATGTCATGCAAAAGTGCTGCAACGATCATTTCCGGCACTGCACCTGCGGCCGCTGCATGATGAGCACATTGCTCCGCATGTTCACGCTGCGGCACGTCCTCACCATAATGTGCATCGCCACGCGTCGCAAAGATCTCAAGGATCTCATCGACAAAATCTGGTCGGGAAACATCCGCCATCTCTTCTGTAGTTTTGCGATCTAGCGAATGGGGAACCAAGATAAATCAAAATTTGATTCAGAACAATGAAGGATGATTTGGCCTGTAATAGTACCAGATTGCTTTGACAGTCTTTCAACAGAACGCATTCTTTCCCAACATTTCATTTCTCCCATCTTTCCTCCAGACATCCAGAGTTTGGACATCTGGTGGAAAGTTAATGGCTTCGTCCCGCGCGTAACAATACTACGGGCAGAGAAATTCACGCGGTTTATCAAACATGGCAATTTTCACAGGCAAACGCCCAAGAAGTAGCCATACATGGAAAGTTAACCAATAACCTCCTTCTGCACCATCTACAGGCTCTCGCTCTCAGAATATAGTGGATCATATATCTTGAAAGCTGATACCAAGCATCTTAACCCTCAATTCTAGAGGTCTGCAGCCTTGGCCCAAAAAGAGAATCTATGGAAGGACAACCAAGAATTTCCTACCTCCTCGTCGCGGTGTGATATTCTCTCCTGAAGCAGCTGCTGAAGTGTGTGTATCCTACCTGGTTCGTGACCTGACTTGTCCAGAGGAGATCGGTGGTATGGAGGCTTTTGTGAAGAAAAGAGGATCTCATTTTTACAAGGTAGTCTGAAGGAGATGGTTGACCAAGACCAGTTCACGGCCAAAGAGAAGACAGACTGGACTGTCTTGACAATCACAACAAGGAAGAAGAGAAAGAGAAGAAGGGAGAAGGGCGCACAGAAGGAAGCTTAATATCAACCTGCAAGCAGCAAGTCATGGATGATTGGTGATGGAAGAAGACACGTTGTATCACCAATAGGTACGATTGACTAGAAGCCAATACAGAGCATTCCAACAGCAAAACAATAGAACGAGACTTCAACATGGCCCTATAAGAACCCTCCGAAGGAGAAAAGAAAGCTTCCTCCAGCTATGTGACTACTTCGGATAGACTACTGCCAATACATGCTAAGTAAGGCTAAGTAAGACACTGCTATAATATGGGATTAGATTAACAGAAGAAATATTCAGCTTTCATTAGCACCTGTCACTAATAAACATTGTCACGTCATTATTGTAGATTATTTCAGCACTCGCACATCACAGAAAGAAAAGACAAAAAGATTCGGCGGGGGAATCCGGGAATTTCTTAGCAACGAAGGCTGGGTTCGAACCCGGGACCTCTCGCACCCTAAGCGAGAATCATACCCCTAGACCAATTCCCCGCGTGTTAATAATGTTACCAACATTCAATAGATTAACTCAACAGATTATGAAAATTGATAAATGTGAACTTCTCTTTCCACCTGGTTCGTCATACTTGACAACTGGAAAATGTATTCTCACACACCACTTAGAGTTTCTCACTTACACTTACTGGTAACGCAGTATTAGCGTTGCATGGTTTATAAATGCAGTATGAGAAAGCAACCTTCTTTGTTGTTGTGTCTGGTATGAATTATTGGAATATCCTCCTCCATACAACAGCATTCCCAATGGTATGCATGCATGCAACAATAAAGGCGAATGTGCTACCTCTGTTGAGCATATAACATGAACTGTGACCTTCTTTTGAGACTCTTGGCATCCACACGATAATCTCTCTCAACTTTAATGAGGAAGGATGGACTCTTCAATTACAGCGCAAAAGATAACAGTGACAGTATTCTGCTCTTACTTCTCGCTCTATTTTTACTGTCGAATTGCAGATAATCTATTTAATGTGAATGTGGCTTCGCATTGTGCCTTGGGGTATTCTCTTTCAAATGTGTTTGTTGCTCAGACAAATTGAGATAGAAATAGAAGTTGAAGTGGAAACTTCAAGAACACTTGGTAACACATTTTTCAAATGAATAGCACAAAGATTGAAATGCTCATATAATTTTCGAGTTAGGAAGTGTTCAGGAAACTCATAATTCTCTGCAAAATGTTAATGCCTGGTCATACCCGAATCCTCTGACAGGAGCCTTTCTCAGCTGGTCCTAGAATTAACTTTGCCTGTGGTGAACTAAGTGATCTCATACTGAATACCACTCTCACGAAGATGACACAGTCGACATTGTCATGTAACAAGGCTTTAGTTTGCATCAATAATCACTGATAAACGTTGTCGTTGTTGTACATATATAATTCCAGCAGAAAGATACAAAGATATACTAACTACGTAGTATATCGAAGAAAGAAAAGACAAAAAGATTCGGCGGGGGAATCCGGGAATTTCTTAGCAACGAAGGCTGGGTTCGAACCCGGGACCTCTCGCACCCTAAGCGAGAATCATACCCCTAGACCAATTCCCCGCGTTATTTGGATTGATTTACTATGCAATAGAATGGCTGTACTTTCGTTTGAGATAGGTTGGAGTGGTTCTCAAAACTCGCCTTGAAACTTGGATGAAATAGATATGCGCGCGACTGCTAGGAGTTGTACATAGGTGAAGCTAGGTGTGAAATGAAAGTGGCCTGCTGAGGTAGCAAGGTTTCAGTAACCGAGACAACGTAGCATAGTGGGCAATATTGTCGTGTCCACACTCTCTCAAGAGCAGGCTTTGGTACTATCCACACATAATTGGTTTTCTTCCTGCAGTTGAAAACGAAGAAGTTTACGTTTCTGTGGATATTTTCCCAAGCTTGTTGAGTTCAAAGCGCAGTGTGGACACGACTATATTGCTACAGTACCGAGTTGACTAAATCACCATAGCAGTCAATCCAACATAACGTTGAATCTACTGTAAAAGACGAGTGTGTAGCGTAACAACAAACAATAAACAATAACTACTATAGTAGTACAGTACATAAAGTTGTAACATAGACTATACAAAATACTAATTTCTCACAGCTAATCGCTCCAATTCCTTCATCAAATGTCTTTCTTTATATCCAATTTCTTTAGCAGATCGAGCCTTTTCTCGTTTATAATATAATTCTTCTTGTAAAGAACGACCTCCTCCTCCTCCTCCTTTGTCATGATTTCGAGGACTAGTCACAGTGACAGAGAATTTGATATCCTTGTCTTCTTGAACCTCTTCATTGTCACTGTCAGTGAGAAGATTCAGATCTTCTCCATGCGGGACATTCATTGCCTCCTCTTCTTCTTCTTCTTTCTGAGGTTTCTTGGCTGTTGTTGTGGTTCCCTTGGCTAAGAGATGCTTTTTCTGACGTGGACTTGTCTCCATAGCCATAGTAGCACCTCGCACACCAAATTCCTCATCACCTGCTGACAATTCACCCCCACCACCTTGTCGTTGTCGTTGTTGTTGTTGTTGTTGTTGTTGTTTGCGTTCTTGGTAGTCAAAGAAATTCTGATAAACTTTACGAGGCTTTCGTTTCTTCTTTCTCTCACCATTATCATCATCATTCACGTGTTCTTGGCCATTGTTTTCATTCATTCTCTGATGCTTACTATTAACAACATCTATTGATTGGTTAACCCCACCACCTTGCTTATAAGCTGCACCAATGATACCAAACTTGTCCCTTTCTTGTTCATTAGAGATATTCTCGTTATTATTCTGTTCCTTGGAGGAGAGTCTAAGACCATCTTCCTCGTGTGGTCTGACATCTCGGTCCTTTCTTAGCGGGACAAAGGGAGGTTGTTTGCGGGTATTCCCTGCACTTCGAGGTCGGCTATGTAGCCTTGCTGGACTTGAAATACGCAAATCTCCTTCTGCTTCTTCTTCTCCTCCTCCCTCTTCTTGTGTCATGTATTTATAAACTCCAGTGGTATATTCTGCATGATTGTCGTCGAAAGTGGGCTGCCACTTGTGTAATAATGTTGGTTTGATTTCTTCACCTTCACTCTCATGGCTTCTTCTCACTACTGCAGTTGTTCCAGTTGTTTGTTTGATGGGGGGACTTCGAGAAGGTGGTGACAATGATCGCTGCCTTGGTGGAGGTAGAATATCATCCATAGCTAAGGTTAGACGATTGACAGGCTTCATCCATTGACAATCTGGCGTAGGTGAAGAATGTCTCGAAGGTTTTGTACTTGGAGCACTCTTTGGTCGTCCAGTTGCTTTCCTTGACTCTCTTATTGTTGGCTGATTATTCTTAGAGATAGACTTCTTCATAACTTTCTCAATGTTATGATCTCCATCTGGAATAACACCATCTAGTCGATCTGATTCAGGAAATGGTATTGGTATTGTCAACACTTCTTGATCACCTCCAGTAGGTGATTCAAACAGATCATTGACACCTTGATGATCTCTATTATTGGATAATGATACTGACTCTTTGCTATTCAAAGAAATGACTGTATCACCTTCATTATCAAGCACCCATGATGATGAGTTCTTCTTGTCTTCCTCATTTTTGTTTCTCATTTTCCCTGTTTGGTCGTTAGAAGATGACAATTGATTAGTTGACACTGATAGACGATTAACATCTTCCTTTATGATCTTCTCTTCCAGAAGATCTTCTTCTTCTGGGTGTTGTTGTTGCTGTGTCTGTATTGTATTGTCTTTTGCTTTCTTATCAGTTGAATAACTTTTCAATTTCTTTCCTTTTCTATGATGATGTTGTTGTTGCTTCATTGTTAATAACTTCTTGATAGGATGTTTAGAGACATCAACTTCTCTTTTCTTTTCCATCCATTCTTCTTTGATAACTTGTTGTTTTTCATTCTCTTTACTATTATTAATATCATAAGAAGAAAGCAATGCTTCGATAGGAACTGCATCACAAATATGTGGCTTATCACGTAAACGAACTCCAACAAGACCTCGATTTGCCAAATCAGCAATTGAAACGACTTCTGCTACTTGATTTGCCATGAGTTGTAATTGTTGTAAAGGTGGTCGTTCCCACCAACTATCAACTTTTGCAATAAAGATACGATGTAGAAAAGGTTGTGGCATAAGTCTCACAGTTAATCCTACAGAGACTTCATCTGATAGAAAGAAAAGACTTCTTCTTCTTCGATCAGATCTTTTCATCTGGTTTTGACGTGAAGAAGAAGAAGGATGATGCTGATGATGAAGACAAATGGTTGGTACTTTCACATAGATTTGTTGATTCCATTCTCGAAGAAGTATTCCAGCTGCTACTGCTGCTGTTGCTGCCGTTGTTGTTTCATTACGATTATTGTCAATGGTAGGTGTACAAATCAGTGAAATAGGGAGTAGAGTTTTCAATTTTCGTTGCTTTTCAATCGATCGAAATGTTAACTCAACCCAAGACATTTCCCTTTCACTAAACCATTCTTCCTCTTTCTTTATGGACTTTAAAGATGGAGATAATCGTGCTGAATGACATGTCAAGAGTTGACAAAGAGCTGTTAGATCGACTAGAGAAATACCCCAACCATAGGCTCGATTCAATGGCATATATCCTTCAAGTAGTTTTTGTGCATTACAAAGACTAACAACTTGAACATTTTTAACATCTTTATTTTGTTGATGATCACTAGTAGAAGAAAAGATTGCTGACTCAATTTCCATCCCATCATCATCATTAACATCTAAAATGTTAGTATGATCATCATGATCAACAAAGAAGATAATATCTTCCACAGTAACAGCAGTACTCTCTTTCTCATATGGAAATGATATATTTGGCTGTGTTACTATTTGTTTAAAACGATTACTTTGAAAACGATCATTTGGTCTAACACCACGTTGCCAATAATGATCTAATATAACAAGACAACGTTGATATAAATTAAAACGTGCTAATAGAACAGAAGCTTTTACTTGTATATGATTAGCTAACAATGATAATGGTCGTTGTATTAATTCATTGGCTGAATAAGAACTTTGTTTATGACTTCCATTATCATTCTCCATGTTCATATCATTAACAACAGATGATTGTAGATCTTCTTCACTATTCATGTCTTTTCGAAATAGTCCTAAGGTTGTTAATAATCGTCGAATCCATAAGGTTGACCATCTACTTGGTCGACATCCTCGTTCAATAGCCTCTTGTGCACCTATCCCAGCTGCAAGAGTATTTTGCTTTTTCGTCAAAATGGAAGAGGATGATCGACCAGGTTGACTATTGCAAGCTAGAAATACCATCCCTCGAATATTTACATAAGGTCCTGAGAGTAGTTTAATCAATTGTTCTATTCCTATTCGTGCTTGACTCTGTGATCATGATTGGTTCATTATAATCACTTGAAAGATATCTTTGTAATCCTTCTTTCATAGCTGCAGCAAAGACAGAAGCAGTTGTAACAGGCAAGTTAATCATATCTTCTACTTCTACACGAGGAAAATCATCAATTGTACAAATACCTAATGCATCAACAAAGATAACAAATTCTTCAAATCGCATTTGAAATTGACTAGCAATATCATGAAATGCTAAATAGAAAGCATGATCAAAGACATAATCTCCTTCTCCCAGTTCAATAATTGCTTCTACAAGACTTCTTTTTCTATTATCACGTATAACAGGAGGTAGTATACTATGCATGAGAAGTGTACTATGATGATTGACTTTTGCTTCATCTTTTGTTGTAGGGTTGATGAGATTTGGTGTCTTTGCTTTGTTACTACGCATTGATAAAGTACGAGATAATGGGCGATGAAATGATGATGATGATGGTATTGTAGTTGTAGTAGTAGTTGTTGGCTTCTCCACCTCCAATCTAGTGGTAGTAGCAATTGCCTTCTTCTTCTTACCACTACTACTTGACGAGGTACGATCATTTCCATTATTAGTACGTCTAATAACTACTTCTCCTTCTTCTTCTGTCTCATCAACTAACGGAGCTGTTGCTGCTGTTGATAATTGCAAAGCAGGATCATCTGTTAGATTGGATAGTTTCGAACGAGCTGTACCTGTTTCTGCAGGTATTATCTCTTCCTCACTGACAGTCTTCTTCACTATTTGACTAGAAGAAGGTAATCTAGGTGGTAAAGATGGATTAGATGGCTTTCTTCCTGTTGTCTGAGATTTATCTTCATATTCTTTAAGAATATCTGAAGCTTGTACTAATTGAGATAATGCTGTACGAGGATGAAGAGTTACATTACGTAAATCCTTTTCCAATATACTAACATGTTCCATATCTACATATTTGGTTTCTGTAGATCGTACATCACTAATCGTATCATCCAAGACTTTGTTACCATCATCTAATAATAGACAATAACTACCATCCCAATTAGAAGGAGTTGGTAAAAGATCATTTCTTGGTTCATAATCAAATGTTATCCTTCCTTTAACTTTCCGTTTAATCAGATTGGAGGAATCATATAAACTACCAGAATAATGTCTAACTTGAAAACTCAAAGAAATCTCTAACCATCCTATTCGTCGATCAGCTAATGCTTCACATTCATGATATAAATAGACTTGTAATAGTTGATTAGAGTGAGATTTAGGATGTGGTAGGTTGATAACTTCATTATTCCAACGTGCCTTATGACCACATTCATATTGTGTCCCACAGCGATAAGCCCATTGATCTACCACGAAGACAAGGTAAAGACTGTTCTTCTGGCCATAAATAGCAGAAGCAACATCTTCTACTAGAATGTTGTTTATATGAATGACAATATTTCTCGGTGAAATGATAGAAGTTAAAGAAGCTATTGATGTCCCAGCACCCAATCCACCAACTGCATTAATAACACCACCAAGTGGTAAGGACTGACAGCTGTTTTCGGTACTGTTTGTTTTGGAAGCACGTCGTAAACTGCCATTACTTACCATTCTATCATACACATAGACATACAGACACACACACATACAATGGCAGGCAGATAACAAAAACAGTCTGTTAGATGGCAATTACAATAAATGATGAAACTTGATGGCTTACCGTTTTAGACTTCTTGTGATCGTTTCTGCTGCTATATGCTGTACTAGCTTTTCTGTTGATTTAGCTTTCCTTTGTAAGATAGCTTCTTTACAATCACGATATCGTCGATAGAATCCTTGAATACATTGTGCTGCAAGATCACGTACTAATTCTTCTTCTTGTTGATAATCTAATGAAGAAAGTTCTTTCAAGATTGCTGTTGTTTCCTCTCTTTCCTTCTCCTTCTTTTGTTGTTGCTGTTGTTGCTGCTGCTGGTGGTTGTTCATTTCTGTCTTGGGATGATGATGATCGTGTGTTTGTCCCGCCAGCAGTGTGTTAGTGTGATACGGAAAATCATCATCTGAAGCTTCTACAATCTCCATTTGCATGACATCAAAAGCATGTAAAGGTAGCGCAATATCATTTCCATTCTCTAATAACAGTATAGCAAAGTCATTAAATTCTCCTGCTGTAGGATCATTAAAACTTTTAATATCAACAATTGTACCATATTGATGTGCTATAGTATCAATAGTGAGAGGAGAGATACAGTCTAAACTAGGAGAAAAGATAGAGAGAAGAGTTTCAAGACGATCTTTTTCAGCTATGAGGACAACATCACCTAAATTGATACCATAATCTTTCCAAACACGTTCATACGGAGGAATTGATGCATTATTAGTGGTTGACATCTTGAATATAGTTTTTTGATTGATAGGTTAGTAGCTTATTATGAGTATAGGATAATGCTTAGTTCTTATTTTCCATACATTGAAAGATTTTCTCTTGGTAATAGTAATTACAGTAATTAGCAATTAGTAATTCAATTCATATGAAACCAACGACGACAAAGACAAACCTCATTCTGGCTGTCTGGCCTGGCCTAGCCTGGCTATCTGGGGGATTCTCCGATCCCACACCACACCATTCCGTATTACAAGAAATGGATTAGTAGATATAGAATTGAGTTTGGTTTTTCATCATCTTTTGGATAATCTCAATTCTTGCTTATCGTCATATTAGAACGACAGGAGAGTTTCGAAATCCTTTACTGTCAGTTCGAACTACAGTAGTCTATGGCGCTCATACAGCTCTAGAGGCAGCTCACTCTTCCCCTACTGTACTAGTGAGGCTCACCAAATGCAGTCGTGCGTTTTCTAGAGGACGTGTGTAACCTGGTCGGCTCCTCTAAAATGATCCATGTTTCTTACAAAAGAAGCTGGTGTAGATTTCTCCTCTGGACCAGCTTATTCCTCAATACATTAGCCATATATCAATCATGTGTCACAATGAATCTATCTTCGCCTACTACCTCGTCTTGCTCCCCTCTTCTTCAGAAGTTGGATGATTTCTTTGTCATCGACCACATCTAGAGGAGTCGTTCCGTCCTATCAAAACAACCACAACAAAACAAGACAAAAATAAATAGCGTTAGAGCAATAATACCATACATACAACATTACCACCATAACACATTGCAGCATTAGAAGTAATCAAGTACTAAGAGTACACTGACCTTAGTAGCCTTGTTGAGATCAACTCGACTGTCTTCAAGCAGCAGTCTCACTAACTTCCAGCCACAACCAAAACATGAAACATAAAGTGGACTCCATCCATTAACCTAAATGCAGCATATCACAACAGCATCAGAATTCTTACAATAAACTATTCGATTAAGTCTTCTTCAATTGTTCAAAGGTTCCTCCGTTTTAGCATGTTTTTGAACTATCGCCAGATATAATAGCTATTATTACCCAAAGCTATTATCTATCTCTTACCTGTTCAACCTGGTTCACATCCACTCGATTGTCTGCGAGCAAGAGCTTCACAACCTCCATGTGGCCCAACAAACAGGCATTATAGAAGGGAGAAAACCCATCCTAGACAAGCAAAACACTTTAGTATCAGCAATTCACATAACCGATTGTTACCAGCAAAACAGGAAAATCTATCACTATGACAATAATATCCACTACTGCAACATTTACAACTCAGAACAACCATAACACTTGCTTGAGGTTTAGATACTATTGTTGTTGATATATCCATATCGCATGATGCCAAATCATTCATCATATCTTATCCATATGCTGCCTTTCATACCATCTACCTCACTTCGCATGGAAAACACTTACGCTCGTCTCTACACCAACCACCACCAAAACATATCCTACACAGTACATACCCTTCCCTCCTCCCCATGGATATTCAGAAGCACATGCTTAGATTTACCTGATCAACTTTATTCACATCTACTCGGCTGTCCGCCAGCAATAGCTTGACCACCTCCCAATGACCACTGCTACACGCAGCAGAGAATGGAGTTGTTTGGCGCTATGCAAAAAGACAAGTAATCACATTACACTAAGATATCAACCATCTCAACAAACAGCAGGAAACTCGATCACAGGCAGAAACAACAACACTTTCTACATTCAAAACTACAACAACATTAGTTGGTAGCTGATTGATACTATACACTATGTTACACAATGTAGAAGCACAGAATGCATACCCACATGCCTTAGTTGTGTAGTAATTGAACTGTCAATATAAGTAGCAATATTCAGATTTATACACTCATACTTACATAATCAGCCTTCACTATATCTTGATCCACTCGACTGTCTGATAACAAGAGCTTCACTATTTCTACATGACCACCGCTGCAGGCAGCACAAAATGGAGTTATCTCATACTATACATACATACGAACAATCACGATAACATTAGCTCTGCGATTACTTCCCACAGAACCTATCGCAACTAATTGTTGTCTTTATACTATCTGATAGTACTACACAACACAACACAAAGGAAAGTGGGTATCATATCAACTGAATTCATAGTAATCTCCACTTTCCTAAAACCAAGTCTTACATATACACAAGTGCATGCAACTAATCACCACTTCCTCATGTTAGTCGCCTTTCACTTCTCTTCTGTTTTCATACAGCATAGCCTCACACTTACGTCATTAGCTTTCGTTACATCAATTCGACTATCTTGAAGCAATAGCTTCACCACTTCCAAACAACCAACGGAGCACGCAACATAAAATGGAGTTACTTCGTACTATACACAGACAGGAATGATGACATTAGCATCCAGCATTTCAATGAATACCACGACCAGCCACAATAACACCTGCAATGTTCACAACAACAACAATTGCTAGCAGCTGATTGCTAACTTCAACACTTCCGCTTTCACATACTGTAGCTTTCACTCACACTAACCTCATTGGCTTTCATCACATCAACTTTATTGTCTGCCAACAAGTACTTGACCACTGCCACATGACCATGAGAGCAAGCAGCATAAAATGGAGTAGTTTGGCACTATGTACAAGGTATACACGTTAACATCAAGGCGACAAAAGCAAAAATTGCAGGAAATCTGTGCAGAACACAACATCAAGAACCACAACAACTAAACCTGCACACATCTGCGTATATCCACATTAAGTCATTCATATCAATATCTATTACACCAATAACAAGTAAACTGGCCACGCTAACACAATATACAATCATCTGTTCTCCTGCACCAGCTACCTTTCGCTCCTCTTTTTACTTCAGTCACATTACATTATCACATGGCTGTCACTCACACTTACCTCATTGGCCTTCATCACATCCACTCTACCGTCTGCCAGCAAGTACTTAACCACTGCCGCATGACCACCAGAGCAAGCAGCATAAAATGGAGTCGTTTCATGCTATCCAAGTAGACAATAGAACAAATACACAACCAAAACCACTTATATAACTATCTCTCACATCCTTCATTGTTGAGACTATTATATCACCCCTGCTCTCACCTCACTGTCCACAACATTCACTGCTATTTCTGGATGTAGTAATAACAATCTCACCATCTCGGCGTGACCCCTTGCAGCGGAGATATGCAGCGCAGTCACTCCCTACAGACCATTTAACACATTGGACAACAACCAATGAATGCAACCAATTTGAGATAACAATTTCGCAGGTACTGCTATAATACATCATCGTTTTCCACAGCCACAACACACACAATCACAATATTCACATCATCTACACAACTCTACTGGTATCACTATACCTCCCATCCCTTGCCAAATCTTTCATCATTAAGATCTGCTGTGAATCCTCGATTGATATCCTCCGAAGGAATCTTACCAATGGATCCTAAAGCCTCCAACTCTCTCAATGTAGTCACTTCTCCAGACGTGGCCATTCTCAACAGGTTCCTTTTGATATCTTTCAATAATAGACTTTGTCTAATCCCTTGCATAAGGTGCAATGGCACTCCCTCCCATTCAAGGGATTGTAGCTCACGAAGAACATGTTCTAACTGGGATTCACTGGATTTATTGTCACCAAGCTCACGCAGTTGCTTAACCTCCTTCATTTCAACAAGGTGACGATCATTTACTTCACTGGAGACGGTAAAGTGCTTCTGACATAGCTCATCGAGATCTGGACAGCATCCCAATTGGATCAACAACTCAATGGTTTCCTCGTGGGACAAAGATGACAATTCTACAACTTTTATCAAGGTCGCCACCTCGGTACATTCCTGTCCAACAAAATCACTCATTCACTAAAGAGCCCTCTTTGTGGGGTGCTAATATATTCTTTGAATGTATTCGGTATTGAACGACAGCTTTTCTCTCTTCCCAGAAGGACAGAAGGACTAAGGCACTACCAATCTCGAGAGAAAAGAAAGAAATCCACGAAATCACGTGAAGATCCAAATTTGGGATGAAACTCTGGAACTCTGGAACTGTGGGGTTTTGGATCCGGGGTGGGGGCTTTTAGCCTTTTAGGGCTGTGCAATCGCGATTTGATGCAAACATACATACATATCACAATATGATTCCGAAGGCAACATAAGCTATTTTATATTTTCATCTTTGAGTCAATGGTTTCATCGCTGAAATGGGCCAAAACACTACAGCTTTCCGACCTTTGCACAGTATTACTCATTCAATTTAATCCAAAATGCATGAAACCTCACAGAAAAGAACATTTTAATTTTCTTTAGTATATATACCAGAATCCACATTAACAAGTTGAAAATTTCGCCTTCTACAAGGAGAACGACCAAGTCCCAACTAATTACGGCAGGAGCTAGTATGTTCTAACACAAATATGCAATTTTCCAAAGAAAATGCATCTGAAACGATGATGATACACAAAAAATGCACAAAGGGAAAGTTGCTTCGCTATTAGGATAGAAAAACAACTCGCTAATAGAAAGATATAATCAACCTGAGCTTCAACATATACATTCCGAACTCAAAATGTAGACCTATGTGCGATGCTCATCCGAAACAACACGACTAACATTGTTTCGCTAATCAACCGTAGTTGAAACATTATTCCATCTAACCGTTCCGAGTATAAAAGGATTCAATGAGTAGCAAATAAATACCTACTATTCAACAGTTATTCTAGTAATTTGGTGTTCCTTGTCGAGGAATAACTTTGTTCTGACCGCCATATCAACTTTCTCGCTGGTGATGGCAGGCTTCGCGTTGACATCTTCCCCACCATTATTAGTGGCTACTACACGAGTGGCAGCTAGATGAGAATCAATCACCACAATACTTCCTTCCTCTTTAAATTTGCGTATAACATGAGCAGCTTTCAATAACGTGACTATATCAGGGACAAGCATACCAACTTCGATATACACTTCTGCAATACAACTTGCACCATATGTTATCACAGGTTGACCTTGGAAAAATTTGGACTGCATATGATCTACCAATATACAAGTTGGTTGACAATACTTTTGAAAGAAACTTCGCATTAATTCATCATTCGAAGAATTCAAGACATTGAAATACATCGTGGGATAGTCTCGTCGAATATCATTCTTCAATAAACGACGAAAAGTTAATTGTAAGCACTTCTTGCGATATTCATCTTGTATTTGACGTTGTTCTTTTGTCAAACCCACTCTTCGTTTTCTCACTAAGACTCCCAAGCAACCGTTTGGATTTTGTTGATTTTGTTGTTGAAAAGTGATACTAGACTTATGTATTCTTAATCGTTGATGACTTTCACTTTCATCAACATCACTTGAAAACACATTAGGATCAAATGTTAATGCGGATATATGATTATCAATGCTGTCCGTTGTCCTGGGACTGCCACTTTTCATCTCATCAACGCCCCGCTTTAAAGAGTCTGATCAACCATCAGATAAGAACACCTTTCTTCACTAAACTAATATATAAGCAAATAATATAAAAAACTCACCATCGAATAAGTGTGAAAGGTCAGCTTGTTGCTCACATGGGCATGCTTTCTTCAACATCATTCCTTTATTTTCCAAACAAAAACATGATGATGCTGGTGGGGAAGCTGGATTGCTAAATGTCATAAAAGAGAGCTTTAAAGTCATTTTTTACCATTTCCTTTCTCGTGCTGTGTTTGTCTGCTGGAAATTGATGAAATTAACGTTATAGTTATAACAGATTTCAATGAAAGGATTCTCTATAAATACTCAGCCTATATTTAATAACCCTGCACTTGCTGCAACGCTACCTACCCTAAGGTTAGCAGATATAGGCTTTAATGCCTATGACGATGTCTTCCGTGGAAGCTCACATGGTAAAGCAAGTCGTCCTGATGATCTAGAACAGGTTCTACAACGAGCCAAATCACTTGGAGTAGAGTCATTACTCTGCTCTGCTGGTAATGCTTTTGAAGCAAAGAAGACCTTTCAATTCATTCGTGATTGGCAAGATCGACCTTGTCACTTACAAGGCACTGTTGGGGTACATCCAACACGTTGTAAGGTCTTTGAGCATGGTATTGAACCAGTCATTTCTGAGTTAAAACATTTGATAAATGAAGGAATTTCTGAAGGATATATTGCTGCAATTGGTGAATGTGGATTAGATTATGATCGTCTACACTTTTGTCCCAAAGAATTGCAAATCATAGGCTTTCAAGCTCAATTAGAACTAGCAAAAGAATTTCATTTACCTCTCTTTTTACATGATCGAAATACAAATGGTCATTTCTTACGTATTATTGAGGAAAACTTATCTCAATTGCCTGCTGGAGGTGTAGTACATTCCTTTACAGGGAGTATGGAAGAATTAAAGGCATATTGTGATCTGGGACTATATATCTCTGTAAATGGTTGTTCTTTGAAGACAGAGGAAGGATTAGAGATGGTTGCAGCAATTCCTGAAGAGCTTCTTCTTTTAGAGACTGATGCTCCATGGTGTACAATTAAGAATAGTCATGCTGGAAGTCGCTTCATTACAACCAAATTTCCTTTGGTGAAGAAGGAAAAATTCGAGATCGGATGCATGATAAGAGATCGAAATGAACCTTGTACCATGATTCATGTTGTCGAGGCCGTTGCTCAAATTCGTCAAATTTCAGTGGAGAGTTTGGCATCTCAGGTCTTGGCAAACACATACCGCCTCTTTCCATCATTAGCTTTGCGATAGATCGATCATTGGCTTTCATACTGGAACCTATATGCTATATTGCAATTTTAGAGTGACATGAGATTTTGCGACTGTCCCTTATCTGGTAAAAACTAATCCAAAGTCGCTTGTTTCATGTATAACCTTACTTAATTAAAACCACAACAAACGAAAGCTATCCACGTACAACGAGTTCGCACACATATACCAAAAATAGAGAGCGTCACCCAGCGCATACACACGGAGAGGCAGACTGATAATATCTAACAGATTATCTTCTTCCTATTTTCATACCGCTGCACCAAGCGTTGTGCTGTAATCACCACCATTCGTAACAACAAGATGCACGTTGTTGCCAACTAGTGCACAAGAAATTTAAACTTCGTTGTGCTCACAGTTGCCTATTCATCAAAGTAGCATAAGAAATACAAACATTGAGGAAAGCCATTGATTGAGAAAGAGAAGACAGTGAAGCAATATCTACTGTTCCCTCATTTAGCCAATGATAAACCATGCAAACAATTACGATAACATAAAGCCAATAATAATCAAGCGAAAACATGCTTTTGAAAATAACCCAACCTTCTCATCTAGGCATAATTTTTGCTCCTTTATTGGTATCAAATATTGCCCGAACCATATTGACAGCTGATTCTATAACACCAGTACTTCCACTACTACCACGCCTTTCTATTTCTTCACTTCGGTCACCTCCTACTATTGCTCCAATTTCCACAGAGTTAGCTCTACTCGCATTGGACCGTTTCAAATGCAGTGTTGCTGCAATAGGCGCGTCCATAAGATACTCCTCTTCTAGACTGGAAGGGAAAGCGTCCATTGCTGGAGTGTGAACAGAAGTCACATCATTTGAAAACGACACAACCTTCTCTTCACTTAACTTTTCCGATACAGTACTAGGTAATAATAAACTATTAGATCGAGTCTGATTGCCTTTGGGCAAGCAAGGAATATAGCAATCATAGCGCTCCTTGATGGGTGTCTGAGACATTTTTGTCATGGATTTACGTGTTTGAGCAACAGGAGGTGTATTCTCACTCACAGCAACCATACCAAGATTTTCAAATTGTTTCGCAAGTGGAGATACTACTGGACCAACCGCTTTCATTCGCAATATTCCATCAACCAAGGCGATCAAATTACGTAACACGACATCATCAAAAGTGCTACTATATCCATACGAGTAAAAAGGTCCTGCCGAACTTGGAGGTGTTCCAGATTGACTGCCTGGATGAGACTGAATTGGAGAACATAAACCTGCCAATAATCCTGACATGCGTATGGAGTGACGGTGCTGAGTTTTCCGATGAGCACACTGGAAAGAAATAGCTAGATATCCCACTGGACCACCATCATTTGCTGTAATATTATTGCTACTTGCGGAAGGAGTGCCACTGGTATTGCTGTTGGATGGTGCGGAGTAGGATGCACGGCGCCGAGGAGCATTATCTTTACTCATTGCTCTGTTCGCGATTCCCAGCATATTCCTACAGGCATCTGCTAGAAGATAAGAAACCTGTATCGTAACCTCTTTCCAATGTCCTGAGATATGCGATAGAGTAGTGAGGATTACCAATTTGATCACATCGGGATAAGTTACAAAAGAATCGTTCAGACTTGGAACATCTATGGCCCATATGACATCACACGATAAAGTCAGGTCTCGTTCAATCGAAGCTCTCAACATGCTAGTATGTTGAATAATATCACAAAGCTCAGCACGTAAAAGTGTTCGATTTCCAGCTAATTGACGAGTAGTGTATGTGGTAGCAGCCAGATACTTATGTGCTAAGTTAAGGCAAACTTCTAAAACTTCTTGTACAAATAGCGTAGATCTTGAAAACTCGTTTAAAGACTCTTTGAAAGATTCTTGATAATAAAGTACCTCTTCGCTACCTCCTACTCTTTGTTGATGATCTAATGCTGATAGTAAATCATGATAAGCAGCAACTAAATCATCGTAACGTGATAATGATGTTTGTATGGGACATCGTAGATTATATAACACACTCATATTGATTCGTGCGATATCATCCTCGGTACTGAGCACATTTTCCTGCTTCTGCACGATCACTCCTGTTATTATACCCGCTAAATCCAATAACATGGAAATACTTTTCAACCCAAAGCTCTTCCGTGGCTCACGGTCAATTAAACAAAGAGCGCCGATCTTGACTTTATTGACAATTAGAGTAGCTGCAGCAAAGAATCGTATATGAGGTGGCCCTACTACACATGGGTGAGCACTAAATCTTGGATCGTTCAAGGTGTCTTGTACAATCATAATTTCTGAACTTTGTTGTTGGATCATTGAATAAACGAAGAACATTAAAGGAGATTGTTGAGAGAAAGGCTCTTGCATATCCATCATCATACTAAAGCGTGATCTCAACCAGCTTCTCCGATTATCTACCAGAGCAACACCTGCCTGGGCAACCTAATATCATACAAGAATGAGTCATCAATGAACACAAACACACACATTACACTTAGTATCAACACCTCACCTTGAATATCCTCGTGGCCATTTTCGTATAACGATCAAAGTTGAGCACTTTGGTGGTGGAAAATTCTAGTTGCTCCAAATCAACTGCATGCGCACTTTCCACGGAGTCATTCGAGAGAGAATTAATTGAAATTAGAAGGTCTGGTTTGACAGTGAATGCTCCATCTTGAGAATCAACCATAGGCGAAGAACTGCCAAAACCATCACTTCGTCTTGTTAACATTGTCTCTCTTTCGTATATAATTAGCGAACAAATCAAAAAGAGAGAAATACAATAATCAATATGAGGTTGAGTTTGTGATAATAATAAGTGAGGGCAACTGTTCTTAATAGTGTAGAGTAGAATGCATGGCAAAAAAGGACGTGACAAATTAGAAAGAAGAAAAAAGAAAAGAAAGAGAAAAGCAGACAGAAGAATAGCCAATAATTGAATGAATGGATGAACGATCTGATGAGGTTGATCTCTATTTAGTAGATTACTTCGAGACAATCACAACTTCTCTTTGGGTTCTGTTGTTGTTGTTGATTTGTTTCTTCTTGTTTTCTCTCTCTGCTGTGTCTTGTCTGCTCAGCAGCAGCAGATGAGCCGTCAGTTGCAAACCCAACCCACCCTTCACCCGTCACCACACCGGAACAGTTGCAAAAACTCGTTTGTTCCAACAATGACTTTTCCACGCATTGACTGTGGGGAATCCAAGGAAACACAAACTTTGAAACAGACCGCCTATGACCATTACATAGGATAGGACTGTATCATATTTCACTTCGATTTAAAAGCCTCGCCTTCGATCTTCACATTGCTAAAAATAGCGATTACTATCCTGAACTCTTACCCCATTCAGAAACTTTGGAAGATGCTATCCGAACTTTTAGCCCTTCTACGGCCAGTCGAATAAGATATGTAAAATAAGCTTAGCTTTTCGGATTACAGTCATTATTATCCATATGAGCCTCACTACGCAAGGGTTTTGAGACTCCATGCACTTACATATATTCACACAAGGCAACCCATGCTATTAGTCTTCATCCAATAGCACTGTTTCTTGAGTAGGTACACTTAAATTCTCTCCCAAGACTTTGTTGCGTGCCTCTTCCAAGCGCAGATAACGCTTTAATTGCCTCAATAAGTCTTCATCCACAGAACTTGTCGAGGCTGTCCATTCCGCATTACAACCTGCTACAGGACACTTTGCACGAGACTTGTTCTTGAGTAACATGTTCAAGGCTTCTTGAGACATATGATGAATGCACCGCGTACTATTCAACCACCACAAACAAACAACAACAACAACAACCCCCAAGAAAATCACACAAATTAGCTTAGCTCACAAAGAACTCTTCCAAACTCAATATAGATAACATACCTTTTCATTGGAGTATTCATAATGCCTTGTGTAATAGGACAAAGAAATTGAGCTTTCTTGTTTCCTTGTGTCATGAGGAGAAGGTCTTCATCCTCATTCTCATCTGGATAGAGTTGTTGCCGTATTTTCTTGACTTCTTGACTTTGGGAAGGATCAAAAACATCTTCAGCTTGACGCTTCTTTCCTTCTACATCTTTTTTCACTAGATCATAGAGAGTGTCTAGATTGCCACCATCAGTCAATTGACTGCGTGCCATGGTAACAGAATTTGTGACAGTTTCTTCCATCCACTGCTCCATTAACTTGTTGCGAATAAGAGCACTATATTGATTTAATAATTCCTCTTTCCATTGATCAATTTGTGGTAAATCCACTTTTTCTTCATTGTCCATAATACGATCTGCAATGGATTGCATGATGAGTTGACAGGTTTTCATAGTTTCTTGAATTGCTGTTTTATCGACTGTCTTTCGACGAGAAGGTGTAGAAAGCATGCTACTACTTGACGAACTGCTCATATCGTATTGATAGCTATGATGAAACAACTGTAGGGAATGTGATTTGATTTTGATTTTCGTGACTTTGATTTGGCCAATGCATCTTAAGTTAAGGACAAAGTTCTAGAATTTGGATATTTGGAAATCGTCCCGTCAACACAAAGAATGAATTGGATCAAATGAATGCCTTGTTAACAGCTGATGAAACAGCCAATGATCTCTTTCGTCGAATTGATAAATGTTCATTTAATCTTAGACTGAGTTCCACTCAAACAGAAGAGTTTTTCTTTCAAGAGAATGTTGAAGTGATCACTCAACCAAGTGAAGTGGCAGAAGTAAGTGAATGAAATAAACAAGTAGTGACTGAAGAAGTGAATGACTCAGTGAAGTATGACATACCTTACAACGTCTCATAGCTGGCATTACTTGACCTGTCGCATTCATCATCTTAAGTGACTCCCATCCACCACATATTTTCAAACGTCTCTAACATTAGCATGGTATGCTACTAACATATTGCTCTCTAGTTTGTACTAAGTTGTGCTCTAGATTTTGCAAGTCAAGTAGAGGAAGGTGTGATGATTCATATCTCACTGGGTGATAACTTCCATCGAGCACTCAGCTATAGTGGTATGGATATCACAGCTTCTCCTCTTTATCATCTCAACGAAAAGGGAAAAGTGAAAGCCTTTACCATTCAGTCATTAAGTCAACTTCTTGCATTGTCAGAGTTTCTTCGATCAGTAGTAGTAGGTCGTAACAAAGTATTGGTCTTATTAGAAGGTCTTACTTGTCTGTTTGCCACTCAAAAGGTACATCTCTGATTGACTCTCTTTGTGAGATGATGACTCTTAACTTAGAAGGACTTTTTTGTGACAGTCTCTTCATGGTTTGCTTTCTCCTACCTCCTTGGCAGCGAGCACGTTGACCAGTTTTCAACGACTGTGTCAATTGCATTCGGTCACCTGTCTGTGGGTTAATTCAGGTGAGAGGAATGTTCTGATCAATCTTAATTGATTGATATATCTATGATTTTCATCAGAGTAAATCTGTGATTGTATTTTCAACAGCTGCTGCTAAGGGTATTGGAGGACTTCGAGAGGGCAACTTCCGTGATCCTGTGACAACTCTGTGGAGACAGAAAGTACCTCGAGTGTTACGTTATGTCCCAAATCGATGACATTATCAAAAGTCAAAAGGGTAGGATTGATCGAGTTATCGCTTTCGTGAACTTGGAGCTGGACAACAGATAATAGTCCAACTTGACCATGGACAGCATCCTTCATTTTTCATTCATGTGTTCGATTTACAGTACACTGAATAGTGCTTTCCATGTTTCCATGTATACATCATTGACAACAGTAAGACTTATCTATGAAACAACACAGTTGTATTTATAATTTACGAATATTGTTCTACTAAATATCAGCGTCGTGATAAAGAGTATAAGAATGTTCCAAGCATAGCCAGAGCTGATCCAAGTTTTCCTGCCGTTGTCAGAGGATTTCGGAAGACAAAGACGGAGGAAAGAATAATAACCACCCTCTTCATAGTATTGGCCAAAGCATGAGTGACAGGATTGACCTCGCTAAGTACCTTGAAAGACAACTCATTATATAAATAGAAGAGGATTCCACTAATAACTGCATCCCACAATCCTCGGACTTCGCTTGCAGCTAAAGCCTGTGTTGACCATTTTGCATAAAATGTTCCAATTTGAGACCATTCCGCTACGAGTGTCACAGGAATAAGCATAAGAAAGCAAAGCAAAGTGAGAACACTATAAAAGTTCTCAGCAGAGATTTCTGTGCATTTGATATCTCCACACATGGCAATCTTGCTATAGACACTTCGCAATGCTGAGAACGTATTGGACATGACTCCAGCCACCAGACATTGCCATGAGAATGTTAGCTCACTGACAGATGACATACAAACACCCACCATAACAGGAATTAAGGAGAGGTATGACTTCAAAGGAAGTACATCATGAAGAAATAGACCACTTGTGGCTGCTGTAAATAATGGTTCTGATGCCTTGACCACTTGAGTGAAGGACACAGTTCCCAATCCTAATGCCATCACACCTGAGATATGTGCAATTGTTGCAAATAATCCAATTCCTTTCATAGACCAAAATAAGTCAAATAGTTCAGCACTATTGTCAAATGGAATGGTACGAACTCGTATAAGCCATAATGGTATGAAAAGTAATAAACCACCTCCAAGTTGAATCAATGCAACTGTCCAAGGCATATGCAAAGCATTGAGTGCTTTCTTGTTATAGATATTGTACATAGCAGAAATGGTATACCATATACTAAGATTTAGCAACAATTTGGCTGTATTTCCAAATTTGCTAGACGATGATGATGGCTGTTGACCCACTTGTCCTCGCTCACTTGAGCTAAGAGCTAGTAAGGGTAGTGATCCTTCTCTAAATGACATAGACTGGTTTATAGACGATGTAAGCAGGTGACGACTGTAATGTCGATGATGGTCGTTGTTGGTCCACAAGTTTGCAATTCCTCTTAAAGCTTTGGATAGAATTGCACTATGCTTATAAAGGAATTTCTCTCTGCCATAAACACTAAGGAATAAAATAGAAATCAGTATGGCAAGAAAATTCATTATCCACACAAGAACATGAGATATTCTATACCACAATGCTTCTTGTGATGAAAAGTGAAGGAAGGGAAGGGGTGGCGACTTCTTAAGTTAAGTTAAGTTAAGTTAAGTTAAGCTAAGTTAAGTTAAGCTAAGCTAAGTTAAGCTAAGTTAAGCTAAGTTAAGTTAAGTTAAGTTAAGTCTGCCAGGAGAAAAACAGATGTTTCTGAGATGTTTCTGTTACTCTTATGCTCTTCCTTGTTGATCTCTGTGATTGTCTTGCATTGATATCAGATATCATCATCATCTATCAAAACACACACAAAAATAATAAGAATTGGGTTTGGATGACAAAAGTAAAGACCCTTCTCTTGTGTTGAAATAGGATATCTTTATTATTATTAAGAAAATGGTTGATATCTCTCTATTAAGTGAAAGAGTGGATGACTTTATTTCCGCAGTCAAAGAACAAACAGCGGATCCAGAATCAGCTATTTTAGAACGAATTGTTGCTTTAGAGAAGAAAAGACTTCGATTAAAGAAACAAAATGGTTGTTCTGATCTAGATGATCTACGAGATAGGTTAATGAAGTTAGAAGAAGAAGTGGATAATTTGGAAGATACACGAGAACAACAACAACGACTACTACAACAAGAAAAACAACAGTCAGTCATAGTGGATGATTTGACTCAACTCACGTCAGATCCTCTCCTATACTATGGCAATAGTAATAATAATAATAATAATAATCATATTGATAGTAGTCCTAATAGTCCTTTAATATCAACAAAAATACCACTACTATCTCCTAAAGGTGGTGTGGGTGGTCAGTCCCATGGAATACAATCCAGTGGAAAGAATGACATTAAGAACGAAGTTGAAGGAGGTGGTCATCCTGCTCCTTCGAGATCGCTAGAACATGCGCAGCCTTTGGTCACATTACCCAATGCATTGTCCTACGAGGTCAAATTACGTGAAGATCAAAATGCACGTCATTATCGTAATCGACCAACACCTCCCAATGGGCGTAGAATGGAAACTCCATTAATTGGTAGATCTACTAGACAACAGAGTATTCGTCTGGTGACGGATAAACTAAGACAGTCGTTTGGAAATGCATCGAATAGTCTAAGACCATCCGTGGGTAGCATGAATGGATTAGCTTTTTCAGATGATGATGATGACAATGGTATGGGTGGCGATGATGTCACATCTGGAGGCGAAGAAGAAGAACAGAGTCCCTTTGATGGCAGTGATAGTAGCAATAAGAATGGCAATGAGAATGATGTCTTAGAATGCTGTGTATTGGAAGCTGATTGGAGAGTATTGGAAGCAGAGAACTATACCAATGAAAATGATCATCGTCGTCCTGCTCTTTTGCTACCTCCACGACTGACATGGCGTTTTCCTGCTGAGGTAATTCATTTTTACTGTATTAGCAAGAATTCGTTCAGTGAGTTTGACATTATTGTTGTTTCTAGGTCAATATCGAAGTGAGCAATACCCAGCACGTCACTGATCAAAGTCTTTTCTTTCCATCTGGTTTACACATTCATCTTGTCCCTCAATCTTCTGTCTCACAATATCTTCAAAGTTGGCATCGTGATCGACATCTTGTTCCATTTACAGATAGACGTGGTCGTCCACTATATGCTTGCGTGCTAACACTTCCCGCGTTATATAGCATTGACAAGCATGGTGATGATACCCCTCCTGTAGAACACGGATTAGGCAAGGAGGCTATTCAAACTTTGGAGCGATTATATCAAATGCAGCATGCTGTGAGTCAAATTCAATCTTGGTATCGTAAGAAAGAGAAGGAAAAAGAGAAGCCAAACATCCCTTTTCCCACTACACCTGCCAGTGTATTATCTCACAGTAGTTCTACTCCAGCAGGTGCAGGAAGGGGTTTGAAGCCTCGTAATGGTAATGGCAGTTGGGTTTGGAGCACGAATAGTGACAATGGGAGTGTTGCAGGTGGCCCTATTTCTTCCAGTTCTTTGAGCAATCATGGCACTGGGAAGCTGATTCCACCATCTACTCCTGCCACCGCTACAGCGAGTGTGAATAATGTACATGGACCGAATAATACATTTTTCGGCAAGTTCTTTCGCCGCACTGCATCAACAGCTGGCGGCACCTCTTCCTCATCAATACCCCCACAACCTGTGCAGCCACAACAGCAACCACATCTATCATCGTCATCATCTATTTCAGGTAAGAGTAGTCATGGTGAAGAGCATAATCATAGCAGCACAACTAGTACCGCCACGGCAACTCCAACGAGCTCTTGGACTTCTCATTTCTGGTCCAAAACTCCTCGTCCTAACAGCAGCCTTCACAGTGCACAAGAAATCAAAGAAGCACTTTTAGAAAGCTCAACTAGTGAAAGGGCAAGACGAAATAGCCTTCCTATTGAGATGGATCGCACCTTATCAGCCACTTCCACTCCTTCAAGTGTAAAGAAATTGTCTCCCGATGAAGGTAGCCCTGTAAAGCAGCCTACAGTACAAAGTACTCCTACCGTTCCTCCTAGTGCAACACGACTGGATACTATATGGTCGTCTTCTGGAGATAGTTGTGGTGGAGAAGAAGAGGAAAGGGATGGGCTCTGTGCTCCTGACTTGTTTCCTTCTTTAGAGGCTACGCCTATTGCTGCTGGTGATGAGACCAAAGCTCCTATTGACTTCCCAATAGAGATTGATGCCAAAACTTCTGTCACAACAAAAGAAAAACATAATGGAGCAGTTGAAGAGGAAAAGAGCAAGCAGTTACCACCAATCGTACTTCCTTCCACACCGAAAAGGAAGATTAACACGGAAGACTCAATCAACTCTGATATTGACCCATCTATGTTGCTGAATGATCTACCATCTCCATGCCCTGCCCCTCTTCTCTCTATGAAGAAATCACCCAAACCATTGCCTCCCTTAGCTGTCATTGCTCCTCGTGCTTATGTCTTCATTACTCCTGTACTGGACCCTCCTTTCTTGTTCTCTCTGTTAGATGCCTTAGCCACTGCGGAGGAGAACTATCATCACCAACATGATGGCAATAGCACAGCTCCTTCCACTTCAAGGCGCGAAGAAGGTCGTAGAGAGCTCTTAATGCAAATCTACAACTATTTCCACAGCCATCTTTTAAATAATAGCTATGATGATTGGCACAGCAATCGACATGATCTTAGTCTTGCAGGATTGAATCCTTTATGCTTACAAGACCTTTATTTCAACTTCACTGTGCCAAGAAGTCGTAATTTGCATACCACAGCTTACAACCCCATTTTACTTCGTCTGGCTAAAAGACGACTGTCTGATTTCAAACAGCAGCAACGACAGGTGGAAAGCAATAGTTTGTCGTTACGTAGTCGAGGCAATTCTACAACCTCTGGTCGCTCTAATGCACATCAATGCTATCTGAAGGTGAAGTCCTATCTCACTAACAGTGTGAAGATTGATCGAAGATTATTGAGCACGAGTGATGAGTGGGCTTTAGCGGTACTAATGACTCAACTCTCACCCCATCAAGTTTGTCAAACGATCAATCTCCTACTATTGGAGCAATCGCTAGTCATTGTAGGTAGTCGACCAGGGGTGGTAACAGCAGTGTGTCTAGGCATTCATACCTTACTTCGTCCCTTTGTTTGGGAAGGCTTGTTTCTCCCCTTGGTTCCTCATTATGCTCATGACCTTTTTGCTGCACCTGTTCCATTGATTGTGGGTACCTTAACACCTCCTCGTAATGATGAAGTGTCTGAAAGCACTGCTATTTTATATTTATGTGAAGAAGAGATTATACTGAATGCTCCTGACCAGGGACGATCTACCATTCTTACTAAACAAGAGTATCTTTTCAAATTTGGAGGTAAGAAGTCTTTCCTTAATGTTGCAGTTATAAATGCAACTAATGTGTGCGTAATGTGTGATGGCAGATGGTGCAGCTATTCCAGTGGATCTTGAGAGTCAGCTCCATCTTAGTGGGGGCAGTTTTCAAGCCTATTTCTCACGGCTACCTGATTTAAGTGCTGATCTCATCGTAGATGAGGATGTCTTCCGACGAGCCAGTCATTTGCGAAGAGGCCTCTTGCAATATGCTTTGCCTCGTCTTCCTGTGATCTCAAATAGTGGTCACACTTCTTCTCAACAACCTCTAGCTCCTCCTTCAATCAATAGCAGTGAACCTTCGCCTTCAATTAGTAGCTCCAACTCAGGTAAGATACTATCATTATGACATGTCCAATCTATTTTTTGGATGGTTAACAAATGCATTTCTGCTCATAGGAGTTACCTCTATATATAATAACATCGATGCCATTCTACTTTCTTATCTCCCATTGACCTTATTACAACAATTACGAGTTTTACTCTCCCTTTTCAAACGTCAAAACTATTCCTTTGTTCATTCAGTATTGAAAGATCAGATTAGTTACAAACGCTTTCTCAAGACTAATGCATCGACTAAAGAAGATGAGTTTTATCCTGATCACTTCTTGGAACCTTTGCGTTGTAAGATGGAGTTCCAAGAAGCTGTTGTACATACACAACTCTTTGTTAGCTTTGTGGACAAGCTAAGAAAACAAACTGAATTGCTTGATCATGTTCGGTAAGCAGATCGCTTTACAAATGTTAACAGTTAACCAGCTAATCGATGAAAACAATTGTGCTGTCATAATAGACATTATATCTGCAATTGGATTTATCGTCAACATTTGCGTCGCAAAGAAAATCACAAGATGGAAATGAAAGTTTGAATGCACTTTCTAATGAACGATTGTGTGATGGTGGATGATGATGATGATGATGATGATGATACAGGAGGATGCTGTTTTTGCAATGCTGTTGTGTGGTATTTCTTTAGTAAGGTTGATTGCTTAGTAACAGTTGAATACTTCCAATCTGTGTTGATTGCATGTAAAGTACCAGTTAATTCTTTCGTGAATGATTAGTTGTGATTCATTTGGGACCAACTCTTTTACTCCTTTTGACTCATCCACCAGAATCAATGTACTTGTAGTATACAGTCTGCATGGTATCCACCCCCCAGCCATGAGTGCCTCCATATGTGCCTTCTATAAGCAATCATGACCTGAATTGAGAGTAATTCTCCGTGTAATGTGTGTGTCTGTGTCGTTGAAATCCACACTGTTATAGTGGGATGACCTTTCTGCTTTGTATGGACATTCGGAATGATATTTCTTATCCTTTTCCTGTTGTTCTAATCAACCACAACCTCGTTCCAATTCAAGGTTTGCACGGAAGTATCATACTCGCAGCGTTGTTGTCAGACTCGATGATATTCTCTACGAGAGAGCTTTAATGGTATTGACACAGAAAAGGTTTCACGAATTGGTCCTCACAGTGGGTGGTTGAATGGAAAGTTTTGGTTGTTGTCAAAACTTTCCTTTGTCTCAAATTGGGTAATTTGTGTGTCTCCTGCATTTCGCAGAGTAGGTAGTCATTTATGCATGAATCCTCTTTCCATGGCTTTGTGGTTATCTGCCTCACAACTGTTCGTCTCGCCTCCTTACCAAATTCTTCTCTATTTTTACTACCCAACGCAAAACAAAAAGACAAAACACAACATCTTTTTTTCTACCAGCACAACTATAGGGTGGTATCCTCAACTGCTTTCTTGGCCAAACTATTCCAACTGCTTTCCCTGCCTCCTACCACTCTACTTAGTAGTACCTCCTAACTACTGCCCTGTTCATTCATAAAGCTTACAGAAGAACAACTCCACACTTTACTACAATCGCCTCCTCCTCTTCCTTCTTCTCTCCGCCTCTTTGTCGCCAAAAATGAATTTAAATCCTGCGAGGGGGGCTCTCCCGGCCAGATCCTTCACTCCTCCTATCGTCACTCCTGCGCGGAGGCTCCACTCCGCCACGGTAACCATAACCAGCAGCAGGTCCAGGTGGATAGTTAGCTGGGTAGAATCTCTCTCCTCCACGTTCACGAGAGCGAGATCTCGATCGAGGTCTCTCAGGTGGGTAATAACCAGCAGGAGGCATGCCCATCGGTGGTGGTCCCCTGCGATAGTCCTCGCTGAAAGATTAACCAACATGTAACTATTAGCCATGAGAAAGAAAAAACAGATAGCAAAGAACAATCACACTAGCACAGCATGAAAGAAGGCGACGAAAGAAAAAGACTGCCACCACAAACGAGCTGCAGTTTGTTCTCCTTAGCCCAATCCCTTTCCATTCCATTCCATTCCTACTCCTTTTCCATTTTCATCCAACCACTACTACTACTTTGTGTTTTCATCATGCAAGTAAAGCTAACCTGACGTAACCTCTTCGAGGATCTCCATAACCTGCAAAGGGAGGTCTCATGCCTGGAGGAGGGAAGTATCCATAAGGGGGAACATAGCCCACAGGAACTCTCTCAAGAGGGTAACCACGATCACGAGGATGATAATAATAGTCCTCGCGTCCACCCACACCGCCACCACGTCCACCACGTTCTTCAAACCAACGATCATCTTGCTCTGTTCTCCCAGCAGGATGAGGATAAGCACCTCGTGAAGGCTCTTCTTCTCTGCGTCCACCGCTTTCCATTCCTCTTCCCCTTCCTGCTCCACGATATCCTGACTCTCTTGGTCTGGGATAACAGTACTCACCATTATATGGATCTTCATCCTGACCAGATAACAACAGACCAACATGAGCATACATAGAAGAAAGGGAAAAACACACTGTCATACCTTTTCTACTTTCACCAATGCACCACTAATAGGAATAGCACTTAATACTTTCAAAGCATTTTCAAATCCTTTCTCATCCTATTTGACAATATCAAACACTGGATGATTAGACATATTCATTTTATATACAAACAGAATGTCTTGATTTACCTTATATTCAATGACACCAAGATGTTTGCCTTCTCGATTAAAAACATTAGTAAAAGTGACATCACCAGCTTCTCTTGCCCAATCTTTTAAATCTTGCCAACTGACACGTGGATCTAATCCCGTCACAAGAATACGTAAATCAAATCTTTTTACAGGCTTTGGTTTAAATGGATCTTTTGTACTAAGAGAGTTCTCAACTAGTAAGACACTTCCATCTAATTCTGTGCCATGCATTTTCTCTATAGCACGATCAGCTTCTTCTTTACGTTCATAATAAACATAACCATACCCTGATTTTAAATCCACTTTTGATACTTCACCAAAATTTGCAAAAGTATCTACTAAACGTTCTTCCGTAACGCCTTCAGGCAAACGGCCAACATAAATGCGAAAAGACATGACAAATAATAGACAGACAACTGTGAGGTGATGATGATGTGATTGATCTTGCAGCGTTGATCCTCTCGCCGAGTGAACAGACAGACAGACAGACACACACAACAGACACACACCGCGGGCAGTACAGCACACATCAACTTATAAACCTGAAAACAACACTTTGGATATCCCGAAGTCTCTCTTTGCTTATGACACTTGCGCTTGCGAGGGGTGGTAATAATATTGGACACAATGGATGATGAGACGAAAATGAATGGAATTGACAATTAGTCTAGTTGATTAGTTGGTTGTAAACAGACAAGTTGAGAAGGAATTGATAAATCATAAAAAATAAAACAAGAAAACTAGAAGAGTAAAATGAGTGAGCAAGAAAAGCAAAGAAATGCACTTCTCTCCAAGTTGATATTAAAAGCAATTACCAAAGCTGTCAAAGTCTCCAAAACTTTCTTACTTTTAAAATGGACAAAACGAGTTAAACATCTCAAAGATGAAATAGAAAAAGGAGATAAAGAAGAAGACAAGGAGAAGGAGTTAGAAGAAGTTCGAAATCATCTTCAAGCTGTAAAGGCTATGAATCACATGGAAGTGGGGAAGTGCATTGCTGAACAGAAATTTCCACATCTCTACCCAGAGAAATCTTCCTCTTCTTCTTCCTTAGAGGATAGTCTTATCCAACAAATCCTTCAATCAAAACAGTATCAACAAGCAATTACAGGATTGGAAGAAAATCTACAAAAAGTGGTTGCTAAGAAAGTGAAAGTTACAGGAAAAGCCAATTCCAATAAGAAAGAAAAACTTCGTAACTCTTCTTCTAACACTAACACTACTGTCACTTCTGCAAACAAACCAGCTGCTTTGGTTAAAGTGAAAACCAAAGCCAACAAGAAACAGGTAAACCAGCCCACTCACCACTCACCATTCCTTTCAGCAATTCATTACATTAATTGTCTGACTTACACTCTCTTTGGTCTTTAGATCTTGTTAGGTAAGGCTATGTTTGTTGACTCTCTCTCCAGTGATGAGGTGGTTGTACCAGCAACTGAAACACCTGAGGTTGAAGAACGCCGTAAAGAAAGTAAAGTGCAGAAAAGTTTACGTAATCAAAGAAATCGAATCTTGAATAAGATGAAAAGAGAAAGGGAAATCCAAGAAGATATGCAGAAATATCTCCCTGTTCATCTTCGTAATCTACCCGAGCCAAAGAAAGGAAAGCGTGGGTCAGAACAGCCCAGTTCAACCACTGAAGAATCGTCATGGTCATCATCATTTCATGATAAACCTCATTATCAAGATGATCGTAGAGGAAGGAAGAATATGAATAACAATAATAATAGTAATAATAATAAGAGACCGATGAGTCGTGATGAAGGATCATATCATCGTAGAGATGATCGATCTAATAAGAGGCCTCGGATATCCTCTACTCCATCATATTCATCATCTACTGCACCTCCTGCCTCTGCCTCTGCTCCTGCTGTTGTTGTAGATAACAAACTTGTTGTGACAGGTAAAGACTGGCAGGCATCAGGTATTCATCCTTCATGGGCAGCGAAGCAGCTGAAACAGTCCCAGCTTAGCATTAAGATTGATGCTACTGCTTCACAAGCGAAGAAGATTGTCTTTGATGATGATTAATCTTAATGTCCCTCATCTTACAGCACATCCTCAATCACTTTCTTCCCTTTTACTCTGTTCATGCCAGAAGAAGTACTAAAACACTACTACTGTATGACGAAAAGGTATGAACATAGGAAATGAACGAATTGTTATGCTAGTTACAGTTACAACAAGAATGATATCTGCTTACAGCATCTCCCAACAGTAACTGCATAATAATATAGAATGAACAGCTGCAGAAGTAACCCATCGAGCTACATGTTTGCTACGTTTTAGAAAAGAATCAGTTAAGGGAAGATCAACCGCATCGAAGACTTTGATATGCTGACCAATTTGAATTGACTGCAGATTGGCTGTGACGGATTGCTGTTGGAATAAAACAACCGCATTTTCACCAACATTTACATTTTGATAACTTCCCATTGTGACTCTACTTTCAATATCTTCCATCTCTTCTGCAAGATCATCACAAGCACCTTGATTAGATTGATCATGATCTTTTCGTGTAGAATCACATCTATTAATCTCTTCCACTGAAACTAGTAAAGCAAAGAATGCAGAGCATGTTGTTTGGACAATCTCTCGAACTTCACCAACCATATACTGTTTGGCTCGATTACGTGGATCTTGTAAACCTGTATCTCCAGTGGCTAGAAGGGATTTGCTGGTGGAGGGATGGGCAAGAGCAGAGAAGTAGGTATCCACTGCCTCACTCTCTCTTTGCAGCTTTTGAAGTCTCCATCGCAGTGAACCAACTTTAGGTGCCCGATGCTTAATAGGAGTGGAAGAGGTCTTTCGTGGAGTTTGAAAGTCTACAGCAAGGATATCATCTCCCAGTGAGTATTCTTGTTCATATGGAGGTATGGAAGATACAATCCCAGCGTTAACATTCTTAGGCAGCGCTGATGATGAAGTAGCAGCAGAGATGGTTGTAAGATGAGAAGGTAGAAAACGATTTCCAGGCATAGGTCTTGATCGAAATGCTGGAGAATCATTGACAATGCTATCCTCTTCAACAATTCTTGTGGTCATCATACCACCAGCCGCACCAGCCTGAGGGTTTGTCCTTCTGCCACCTGTAGATAATAGCCAAGGCTGTGAAAAGGTTAAAGCGGTTGGATCTGCAGTCTGTAGGATCGGCACAGGTTGCCATGAAGTAGTCTCAGGCAGGGAGGAGGTACTGCCTGTCTTGTTGCGCTTTCGAGAGGAAGACGAAGAAGCAGCAGCAGCTGTTGCCTTCTTTTGCTTCTGAAGAGCTAATCTCTCCCCAAGTTTATTAGTCTGATTCCAATGGGATGGACGATCATTTGTTAAATCCACAGGTTTGACTACCACACGCTTTTTGTTGGGAAGAGATGCTGTGTGATGATGAGATGATGACGATAGGAGAGGAGGAGGAGGAGGACCAGTGAGACCAGCTGATTGAGAAGCATCTAACGCTGGTGGGAAGAGTGAGGATGGCTGAGGAGGTACAGACTTTAATGCTGTATTTGATGTGTTTTTCGTATTGGAGGTGGTGGCAAGGATATCCTCCCATAACCCATTACTATGACTATGACTATGATCTCCTTCTTCTACAGCTTTCTACAAGTCATAGAGTCATCACATAGCCATCAGTAGTCAGATAGTATGATAGTATAGCTTACAGTACCTTCTCTTGTCTCAATTGTCGATAGCCTGAAATACCATCAAAACTTGTCTTCCAATCTAACTTTACGCTTCCTACTTCATGTAGAATAGAGTGTCGAGCTAGTTCCTCAGGATCACCATAAGCCACTTTGTCTTCATCTGAATCCCAGTAGTCTTCTTTCATCTTTCATTTCCATATGACGGCACAGTCCATTCCATGGAAAATATCATTCCATGGAATGGATGAATGTGAGCAAAGTCCAAGCCAAGTAGTCTACAGTTCTTTTACACTACCCATAACTAAAACTGCTAACCTCTAATAATACACCATGTGTGTAATATATACAATAAAATATGACCCGTGTCTTCTGTGTACCACTGCTTACTAATTCGTTGTGTTCAACTTCTCTGTGATGGGTAATGATAAGACATGATAACTCCTGTGGTGTTATAGTATGTGCTATGTGGAACAATTAGCATCGTATCATATGAATAGGTGTGACAATACAACCCCTATATGAAATACCTCACACTGTAATAACAATATCATGAAGAAGAAAATCCCTCGCATTATCATCTTATTGATTACAAAGGCTATTATATCATCATCATCAACAATAGCAACAACAACAACACAGTCTATTTTACAACACTACTACTTCTTCTTCTTCTTCTTCGACTATTCCATGGAATAACGACCTTTCCATCCTCTCTCTTTGTCTCTGTCTGTCTGGTTTACTTCTGCTTCTCCTCCTCCTTTAACTGACTCTCACAGCGTTTATATAATTTCTCTAATTGTCTTGCTGTATGTTGCATATAGTTTAACTTAATATCTCTTTCCATAGCTTCATAATTTTGACCATATTTCTGAATACAAGCTTTAATATAATTAACATCAAGGTCAGATAGTTTGACCTTCTTAGACTTCTTCTCCATACTCTCACTACGAGAGATAAACCCAAGAAAAGCAGAGTCTTTCTTAGCCATTTCTTCTGACTTGGTCATGTTATTAGGATCAGCTACAAGTCCCATATTGGCCAAATTCTCCTTCACACTTTTCTTTTTGTCATAAACAGCACGAATTTCTTCTGAAAGTTTTTCTTGAATACGTAAATTAATATTCTTTTGAGACTTCCTTTTCACACTAGTTCCACTCCTCCTTTTCTTAGCTGTAGCATGTCGTACCATCTTTTCTAATGGGATCTGATAGATAATGAATGAATGAATGGAATGGGCGAGCGAATGGGTGGGGAAATTTAACTTAACAAGGATGTTAACATAACAATTCCCACGCATAACATGGATCTGTGCATTGAAAAACGACTTCTGTTAGGCTAAACAACGCGTTTTTCAAATTTCTCCTCCTGGCGGTGGGCTGGCCTGCTGGGCGGAAGGTCTAAAGGTATCAAATCAAATCAAATCAATTTGACAAGGATTTCACCTTCTGGTTAGACTTCCTGGACTACCTTAAACATTTACTTCCACCCTTATTAATAAGCTGTAGTGAAGATGACAAGTCATTCACCTCGTCCTCCCCCGCCTCCACCATCTTCTATTAACAAATCCACAACAACAACAACAACTACTACTACCTCAGAGAAGAAATTAATCTGGGTAAAAGATCCTCAACAAGTCTGGACTATAGGACAAGTCATATCTTCTAATCCTCAAGAGAAGAAAGTGACTGTGCTAGTACATGGAAAAGAAGTCATTCTGTCCAATGAGAATGGTCATGAAGATGATGACGTGTTGCTCTATGAGGTCAACCCCACGTCCTCCAATGATATGACCTCTTTACGACATCTTCATGAACCTGGTATTTTAGCTAATTTACAAGCTAGATATCATGAAAAACAGATTTATACCTTTATGGCAGCTGCTCTATTAGCTGTCAATCCTTTACAACCTATCCCAAACCCTCCTATGACCAATTATCTACAAGGAAATAGTAATGAACCTCATCCTTATGCTATTGCTGAAGTTTGTTATAAGAACCTTCTAGTACTTAAAAAGAACCAATCTGTTGTCATTAATGGAGAATCAGGTGCTGGAAAAACGGAAACAGCGAAAATTGTTGTAAAATATCTTGCTGAACGTAATCGCTCTGCTGTTGTGGAAGGTAATCTCAATCAAGGCAAGCAGATCTCAGGTGATGAACTTTATAATAAGTTGTCAGGGATTTCACCTATTTTAGAGAGCTTTGGTAATGCTAAAACTGGAAGAAATAATAATAGTTCTCGATTTGGTAAATTTATGAAATTGAATTTCTTATTAGATGGACAACATAAAGTAAGATCTATGCAATTAACAGGTGCTACTATTGAGACTTATTTATTAGAGAAAAGTCGTGTAATTCATCAAGGAGAAGGTGAACGAAACTTTCATATCTTTTATTCATTAATACATGAACATCAATTACTAAAAGAACACAAAGGAAAGAAGAATAAGACATCTTTTCGTATAGCTAAAGGATTAACAGGTGATTTATCAAAAGATCTCTTAGAAGAAAGTCATACCATAGCAACAGTAACAACTGCTTTTCAAACGATTGGTATGTCACAATCTACTATTGATGAGTTATGGAAGATCTTAACGGCTATTTTATATCTTGGTGATGTTACTTTTATCGTACAAGATACTTCTGAAGGACCTGTAGCACAAATTGATCCTATCTCTGAAGTTGATCTAACATATGCTGCAGAACTATTAAATGTTGATATTGAGATATTACGTGCTGTTTTAATACAACGTGAGATGACTGCTCGAAGTGAGAAATTCCTTGTACCTCTCTCAGTGCGAGAAGCTACTTTTACACGTGATGCAGTAGTCAAAGCTATCTATGAAACTCTCTTTGGATATATTGTTCAACAAATTAATGCTTCATTAATGCCAAGTCGTCAATATTCATCTTCTACTACTACAGTCGAAGAATCGTTTATTGGTGTTTTAGATATCTTTGGGTTTGAAAGTTTTCAAAAGAATTCTTTTGAACAATTATTAATTAATTATGCTAATGAAGCATTACAAAATACATTTAATCGACAAATTTTTGAAAAAGAAATTACCTTATTTGAACAACAAAAGATTGAATTTGTTATGGGAGAATGTCCAAGTAATAAAGAATGTGTTGATTTAATTAGTCATAAAGGAGAAAGTATTTTTGCTACTTTAGATTCAATTAGTCGTCAACCACAACCATCAGATGAACGATTTTGTGAAGAATTACATAAAGCCTTTGCACGTAAAAATAAACATTTTGGTAATGTACATCGTAAAGATATGCGTAGTGTCTTTATTATTCAACATTATGCAGGTGAAGTACAATACTCTGTCTCTCTCAATAATAAGACAGCAACTACTGCTGGACATCATAACAATACTGCTAATACTACTACTAGTGGTGGTAATAGTGGGAAAGATGAAACATCCTCCCTCATGAATGATGATGACTCTTGGATTGTCAAAAATAATGATTCAACACCTGATGGATTGAAATTTCTATTTTCTACCTCTTCTTTATCAATTCTACAATCTTTTGCTTCTTCATCATCATCTCTAACAGAAAAGACTAGTGGAGATGGTAGCAAAGGTCCATCAAAACGAAGAATGAGTGTGATGTTAAAACCTACCATTGTAGCAACCTTCTCACGATCTATGGATGAATTAAATTCTCTCTTAGATTCTACACAATGTCATTTTATACGTTGTATTAAACCTAATGCAGCTATGCAACCTAAACAATTTGATAATCTTTATGTTATTGAACAAGTTCGTTCTTTAGGTATCTTACAAGCATGTGCTGTATTAAGTGTTAGTCTACCAACACGTGTTAGTTATCTTGAATTGAAATCAGCTTTACATGGAATGGTTCAAAAAGTAAATCATCTCTTTCCTGAAGAAAATGATGTTTTGTTAATCTCTTCTATCTTAAGAGCATTTGGTATTCCTTCTGATCTATATCGACTTGGTTCTACCATTGCTTTCTTTCGACCTGGTCAATTATCTGTTTTAGAGAAAATCTTAAATGGATATGATAATCTAACAGAAAGTCAACAAAATGAAATTGTACAAAAAATAACAAAATCAATTTCAAATTATCAAGAAGTTATACAAGGAATTGATATCATTAGTAAAGAAGTTCATGATAGTGCAATGAATGTGATGAAATTAGAAAAACAACAAAATCTATTAAAAGATTTATTAAATGATCTTCCAGCAGCTGTTGGTTTATTAGATCCACAAGCATTTTTGCAATATCAAACACAGATTGAAAAACATTTAGATAAACTTTTAATGAAATCAAAAGAATGTCAAGCAACAGATCAAGTGATTCATGATTGGATAGAAGAGAAAAAATGGAAGAAAGGAGATCATATTTTAATTGATCAAAAGATCTTTCCAATTATTGATTCACATGTAACACTTTGTCAAATTGTTGAAAAAGTATTTCATCATACAACAGAACTTTTTCATAGTTTATCAAAGAAGATTAATCGATTAGAAGAAGAGTCAAAGAAGAGTGAAGGTCAAATATTAAATGAGAAAGTCAAATCGAATGATTCACTTTATGAGCAAATAATGGATAATGTAACAAAAGCAGAAGAATTACTTTCTCTTATTCGTATTAATGCAGAAAGAGGAGATATTGATAAAACAAATGCTCAATATGATCTTATTCTTGAACAATTATCTCTTATTACCAGCAATAGTCAACAACTTGCATCAGACTTGGACTTGGCTTCTAAACTATTAGAGACTGTGAAAGGTAGGTATTCATACATATTGGTCTTGTGTGTGTGTGTGTGTGTGTGTGTGTGTGTGTGTGTGTGTGTGTGTGTGTGTGTGTGTGTGTGTGTGTGTGTGTGTTTGTGTGTGTGTGTGTGTGTGTGTGTGTGTGTGTGTGTGTGTGTGTGTGTGTGTGTGTGTGTGTGTGTGTGTGTGTGTTAATGTGCTCATCATTACAATGTATGGTATGGTATGGGTTTTACAGATAAGGCATCAAAGATGGATTCAGAAATGACAGACGTTGAATCACAAGCTCGAAGTATCATGGAAATGATCAATGAAGCCGTTGTTAAAGCTAATGGTAGTAGTGAAATGAAGACCAAATTAAACAAGACCATTGCACAAGTTTCCATTGAGATTGCTAACGCCACCAAGCCATTGCCTATGGCACCTGGACAACATCCTACCCATGCTCCCACTGCTACTACTCCTGGTACTGCTGCTAGTTCTACAACTGGAACTGTCAGCTCACCGCCACCATCCTTCCAGGAGAGAAGTGAAGGAGAGCAAGAGAGACATAAAGCACAGATTGCTGCTGCTGCAGCTGCTGTGGATAAACGTCGATCTAGTGTATCCTTTAGTATCAAAGATTTGAAAGCACTGAAAGAGAAGAAAGTAGACAAAGAAACTCTTCTCGCTGATCGACCTAGTTCAGATATGTCAACCAATAGTAATAATGATTTACCTGATGGTTGGAAGGAACTAGTTGACCCCAAATCCAATCGACCTTACTATGTCAACAAGTGAGTATTTGCCTTTACCTTAATGATTACCTCCTCTATTAAACAGTAACATGTTGTTGTTATTTGACTGTCATAATAGGGCATTAAAGTTAAGACAATGGCATCGACCAACAATAGCAGAAACTGCTCAAGCTATGAGAGAGTTAGGACTAGATGACAACGAGAAAGAAAAGCCAAAGGAAGAAGTAACAGAAGCAGATAATAATAATACTGGTGGTGGTAGTAATAATAATGAAGATTCCCTTCCTAAAGGCTGGAGAGCTTGTGTGGACAAGAAAACGCAACGTGTTTACTATGTGAATGAGTAAGACTTCTTATTGATTGTTTTTAACCTCTCTTGTATACATTTAGTCATGTGTGTGTCCTATTGATTATCTTAGTGAGACGAAAGCGAGGCAATGGCGTAAACCTGAAGCAATACAACAATCTGTTGATAGTGTACAAGTTGAAGATCATCGTATGTCTCGTCGTGTGACATCTCGTAGAACTTCCTTTACTGCTGTCACTCCTCCAATTGGAAGTCCTCAACAAGAAATACCAGGAGTTGTTTCCGAACAAATCACTAGTTCATACTCTCCAAGCCCCTCTGGTGCCTTATCTTCCGCTATTGTTGACTCTAATAAACGTAGAATCGAAGAATATCGAAAGCGTAGTGCTAGTATCATTAGTGAAGAGCTTACCTATGATCAAGAGCTAGATGATGAACAAAAGGCAACGGTTAGCTATATGATTCGATTAGGACATCAATCTAAACTTGGCTATCTCTCTAAACAATCCAAGTTATTAGGTAGATGGAGAAAACGTTATTTCCTTCTTTATGATGATATTCTATGTTATTTTGAGAGTGAGAAAGAATTTGATGTTGCATTACATCAGAATAGAGGAAATCTAAATGATATTTCTCGTTTTGTGAAAGCAGACAAGATTTTTCGTATTAATGGTGCTTGTATCACGTATTTTACAAATACTGAGTTCTGTTTTAGTTTGTCCCTCTATAGTAATAGTACAGCGAGTCTAGATGTGGATGCTGAACCATGGTATCTCTTAGCTGAGAATACAGAGTAAGTTCTTATAATTCTTGTTATGAGTCATATTGTCGTTATTTTGTTGTTTGCTGATTTGTCCTTTTGATGATGTGTTGGTAGGGACATGGATGAATGGATGAAGGCTATCAATGGTCATATCCATCTTTGCTTTGTTAAAGAACATCATTTATTTGGTCAGGACTTCTGGGAGAATGGTCAATTACAACTTTCTTTATGGAAGGTACCTGCTGTAGCTTATGGTGGAGCAACGGTATCTCGTAGACCTGTAGGAATTCGTACTTTACCACGTGCGGATGGTCCAAGAACAGGGCAAGGTCTCTTTCCAGGAGAGATTATTGAAGTTATTCAAATTCTTGAGTTAGGTGATCAACGTTATTTACGTCTTGCAGATGATCGTGGATGGGTTTTTGAAAATCATCCAGTGGGGAAATATGCAATTTTAATACCTGCTGGTGGACAAGTCCAAGAGGAGAATGTGTCGTATTTCTATCCACAACATTTCCTCGAGCCTCTCGTTGTCTATTCTTCTCCACAATGTACCAAAGAGACTAGAACAGGTCAACGTATTAAGCCTGGTACACATATTGAAACATGTGCTATGTGGACTATACCTGCTGCTATTTTACATAATGATCCAGATGATGATATGATGTTCAGCTTTGTTAAATTAGCTGATGAATCTGGTTGGGTAGAAGTCTATCACAGTGTGACAGGAGGACAATTGCTATTGCCAGCGTGATAAATCAAATGAGAAGAGAATTGTAGAGGGAGTGTGTAGTTTTAGCACGATGCTATTTTCGATTTTGATCACAACTCCCTCTTCCATTTTGCTTACAAACCATTTTGCTTACAAACAAGTTTAGAAATATATACGCATTCAAACTAAGTGATGTTACGGAAGGTAAGAAGTTACCAAATCAGAAGAAGTGAAGTAGAGTAGGTAGTGTAGTGTTGAGAATGCTAACTCGCAACAAGCGCATAAGATAAGAAATGAATGCAAGCAGAGGTCATGTATCTCATTATCTTATTGATCTCTTCCTTCATTTCATTTCTCCAGCTTCAAGAACATCAATCATATTATAGATTCGTTTGATAGGTTTTGTTGATCTTAAGCGATGAAGGAAGTGTACAGCATCAACAGTTCCTTCCGCATAGATTCTCCTTCCACAGACATTATGTTGCAACTCAAAGCTCACACTAACTCAACGACTATCATTAGCCATATCATAGACCATAAGCATAGTAACAATAAACTAACCTGCCATCGTTACTCAACAAACGATAAGTGTGGAAAGCATGACCTTTCAGATGATCCTCGGGGACTCCAAATGCTAACTATGAGATAACACAAACAAACAATGAGATACTACAAGACTATCTATCTCCTATTAACAATCGCACCTGTTCAGTAGGGTTACGAATCTTCTCTATATCATCTACAGCAAAGCTCTCTGTTGTAAGAGTAGATAGATGAGAAACAATCGCTTTAGCAGTGCCTGATGTATCTGCCTTGGATGATTGATGTGACTCTTTCACCTAAAATCATCACCATAGATAGATAGAATTAGACATAAAAAGGAACAGATTAATACAGCGTGGCCTTTAAAACCTCAAGATATCATATAAACGTTAAAGTAGATGAAGACAGAAAGAGAGGGTACATCTCGAAGATAATAGACCAGTAACACTAACACTAACACTATAATGCTTGATAGTACCTGTAGATGATAACCTGAGAAAGAACCTGGAAAACGTTTAGCTGTTTGTTCTACAGCAGATTGTAAAGCAACAATTTGTTTGGCCATATTTGGAGCAATAATAGCATAATTCTTGCCCGTTTCTAAGATAGTATCAACTTGTTTCCTATCAAATCCAGTAGTTCCTAAGACAAAATCACATCCAGCATCTGTATAAGCTTGAATATTATTGACCACTGCACTAGGATGAGTATAGTCAACAATGACTAGTCCAGGATAAGTCCTTTTCAACTCTTTTAACGTTAATAGAGCATTTGAATTATGACCTGGTCCTTTAACTAATTCTATGATTTTCTCATAGTTTGGTTGTTCTTGTACAGAGATATTCTGTTGTATAGTTGATGGACCAGTAAAACCAATTGGAACTAATGCGATATGACGGGCTAGACAAGCTTTAGCAACTTCTAATGCCATAGGACCAGGTAGACCATTAATCATCACATGTAAAGTCTCTCTTGTTTCTTCTCCTTCTTCTTGTTCTTGTTGATTGTTGGTTGTTGTTGTTGTTGTCATAGTCATCTTCATTGTGTTAGTGGTTCGTTTGGACCTCAGAGAAGACAATCCTGACCATGACCATGCCCATAGACTACTTACTGCTAATAAACTGATCAAGATTCTCAGATACTTCATGGTCATCATCCTGCTCTCTCTATCTGGTTATCTCTATCTGGTTATCTTGTCCAATTCTTCAGCAGCAGTGGTTGTTGTGCAAATGCAGTCGAGTAGAGTAATTTCATAACTGTAATTACGTAATTCCTTACCTCGTCTTTGTGCAGTGGGAAGGGGTGCTTGCAATTGCAATCCAATGCAACAATACTGCAGTATGTATGAGAACAAAATAACACAAACAAATTGCCAGAGACATTAGACCACGAGTGTATTTAAAGAGAAGTCATGGATTCGAATCAGAATGAATCTCAATGGCCCTATCTACTAGGTTTTGTCCTAATTAGTGTTCTTCTTGGACAAAACATTAAATTACGACAAGAACGACAAGCACAAGAAGAAAAAGCCAATGCAGCTGCTAATGCTCTTTCTTCCTTTCTCCCTCATCCAAGCGAGAATTCTACAAATGAAGAGGTTGAATATCCTTATGAACATGAGCGAAGAATGAGAAATCGTTTGAAAAACAATGAAAACGAACCTGCTGACGATGTCATAGAACGATCAAAAGTTGTTGTTCGTGTTCCTGCTACTTCTGCTAACTTAGGACCTGGTTTTGATACTATTGGTATGGCTTTAGATATGTGGTCAGAGTTTACAGTCGAACGTAGTGATAAGTTTGAGATCATTTGTGAAGGAGAAGGTGCACATGACATGCCCTTAGATGAAAGTAATCTTGTCTGTTTTGGATTAGCAGCAGCTTTTAAAAGAGCTGGGAAAGAAGTACCACCATTGAAATATCATTTAATTAATCGTATTCCTTATGCTAGAGGATTAGGATCATCATCCGCTGCTATTGTAGGTGGATTAGTAGCAGGTCTTGTCTTAGCAGGTCATCAAGTCCCTGCTTGGGGTTCAGAAGATTTATTAAACATGGCAGCTGAGATTGAAGGGCATCCTGATAATGTCGCACCTGCTATGTATGGTGGAATCCAATTGGGTATTCATACAGGCAAGAGATGGATGACTGAGAGAGTTAATCTTCCTCCAGGCTTACAATGTGTTTGCTTTATTCCCAATGTTATTGGTAAGACTTCTACAGCACGTGGAGTATTAAATGATACAGTAAGTCGAAAAGAAGCAGTTTTCAATATTGGTCGTGTTGCTTGGTTAATCAATGCCTTAGCAACGAATAATATCGATCAACTAAGATATGGTGTAGAAGATGCATTACATCAACCACAACGTGCTGCAGCTGTCTATCCTCATCTTGTACCTATTATCAATGCTGCAGTTGAGGCTGGAGCAAGTGCTGCTTTCCTCTCTGGTGCAGGTCCAACAGTTATGGCCTTAACAAGTGGCGCCTCAGGGGACATTTTCACGCAAAGGCATAAAGAGCGTGTGGATCGTAAAGTGGCTGAGGCGATGTTGGCAGCTGCTGCTGCTTGTCAGACGAAAGGGCAAGTCTTCATCACAGCTCCTGTGGAACATGGTGCGTATGTTGTCTCCGCTGAACCTGCTTTCAGTAATCGCCTTGTACGTTATCGAGGTGACGTCTAACCACAGTTATGCAAAGATTTATGACTTTCCAATCAATTTTGATTATATGTGGCGTTAAAAGAAAATGCTTATTCATAACCTTGATAACCTTGACTTATTCATCTTAGATATCATAAAAGTATGGCCCTATACCAGATCGCCTTATTCGTGTTTGTTACAGTATCACGAATACACCACAACTCTCTGTGGAATCGCATTCCATGGCAACTCGTACGAAATTCCATGGACAAACAGTCTGTTCTCTAGAGTTTCAGATCTCCAGATTTGGGTGAAGTAGCAGTGAGAATCTTCTGCTGATTGTTCTTGTTCTTCTTGATGACTTCTGACTAGATTGACTGACAGACTAAATCACTAATTGATTTAATTAGTGAGGATGAGGATTATTACCTTGTCAGACTATAATAGACTAACTATCCTTTCAACCTTCTTCTTATTCTTCTTTTCTTATCATTGTTATCAAATTGAAAGTCTTTCTTGGAAAAACAAATTTCAACAACTTTTCTCACTTTCTAGTACTACTGCTACTTCTAGGAAACCTATGTTCCGACAAGAAGGTTCTACCACTAGATGGTCATCTATTCAAACAAGTTGGGAAGATCTTCAATCTTCTATTCTCACAACTCAACAAGGTGCTTTCCTATCTCATCAAAGTCAACTCCGACAAGAAGGGAAAGGTCTACCTCATGCTGATGCTAAACTACGTCTCTTTCCAGGTCAACGAACTACCTCCTCATCCTCATCATCATCATCAGTAGAAGTACCACGATTGGTCTTCTATCGTGATACAGCAGGATGGTGTCCCTATTGTCAGAAAGTTTGGATCTTCTTAGAAGAGAAAGGTATTCCCTATCAAGTAGAGAAGATTAATATGCGTTGTTATGGAGATAAACCTTCCTGGTTTCTTGATATGGTTCCTAGTGGGTTGTTACCAGTCATTCGATTAGATAATGGTCAAGTAGTCACAGAGAGTTTGGATATCATGCTTGGGTTAGATCGTGCTTTCCCTGCACCAGACTATCCCACTATGTGGCCAAGTAATGATGCAAAGGTAGAAGCACGTGCAATGAAATTAATGAAATTAGAACGTGAATTATATGCTGCTTGGTGTGGTTTGTTATTTTATCCTTCTCCTGTCACACAGTCATCCAGTCGAAGAAGATTAGAAGAAGGATTTACTATGATGAATAAAGAACTAGAAGTAACCTCTAGTCCATGGTTCTTGGATGACTTATCCATCGTAGATATTACTTACATCAGTCATATGGAACGAATGTGTGCCACTGTGGCCTATTGGAATGGATGGAAGATTCGAGGTGATGGGCGATGGCCAGCCATTGAGAGATGGATGGATGCATTTGAAGCCAGACCTTCTTATCAAGCTACACGAGGTGATTATTATACACATGCTATGGATATTCCACCTCAATGTGGTACACCTTATCCTATTGCTGGATATGAAGTCATGGCTGGTAAGATTGATGGTCGTGATGGACAATCCTGGAAACTACCTTTACCACCTTTACAAGAATCATTTGAACCTATTAGTTCAGCTGCTGCTTTGGATGATGAAGCTGCTCGTCATGAAGCTGCCTATAAGTTGATTATGAATCATGATGCTGTGATAAGTTTTGCTCTTCGTGGTGCTGGTTCTCCAGGAAGAAAGAAAGTCAGTGCTCCTCTGGCAGATCCCTTTGCTCAACCTAACATGCTGTTAAAGAATGGAATGGACTATCTTCTCAGAAAGGTTTGTTCTATTGATGTCTTTCCTTCACAGTTTTAATCTGATTGATGATAATGATATGTTGATGTTTGATGATGATTGGTGGATAGTTGGTAAGCATTCTCTTGACTGGAGAATTGCCTACTGTGGTAGAAGAGCAAAGCAAAGACGGCAGCGCTATGAATGACGAAGTGGTCGATAAAGAGACTCAGAAGAAACTGGTGGTGAGCTTAGCTTATTTACGAGATCGAGTTGGTGTGCCAAGAGACATGTCCTATCCAGCAGCTCGTCAACTACGAGCTCATCTCAACTGGCTCATTGATCATATCCACAAAGTATAGAGTAATGTTGCAAAATTGACGTTGACAGAATGAAGTTTTTGTCTCGTTGTTAGATAAACTATAAACTATTTGCATGGTATTTGTTCATAGCATGCTCTCTCTCTCTTTCTCTCTCCCCTACTCGACAGTCATGGTGCTTACTTTCCTTTACAGAATCCACCAATGAGAGGATAGGTCTGTAGCTTGATTTCTTCTTCCACTCCCATGATATCGCTATCGTCCTCGTCTTCCACCTTATCGATGAGCTTAGAGACAATGAAGTCTCTTCGCTCGAGCTGAATATCGATTTCTTCGGGCACATCCGGGATAACAGCCATGATAATCATCTAGTATAACAAATCATTCAATTCCATTATTCCACACAAAACTACTCCATGCATCAACAACATATCTAGATTTATTTACCTGTAGAGAAAAGCAGACCCATTGGAAGCCAACAAAGATCCACATGCGAAGTTGGAAGGAAAAACTGTCGAGTGTATCCATCGTGAAGACTGTCAACGCCGCGTTGGTTATTACCGCAGCTACAGAGATCATCAAGAAGATGGATTGCCTATATTAACATGGAAGCATATCATATCATCAGATCAAGATAAGATAAGATTGAGGAGATGAATACCAAGTGCCAATATCTTCTCCTCCTTTAGGGAAAGGTCGCTGATGTAGATGAAGTAACTTCCAAACATCTCCTTTCATTTCCACTAGGTTAGAAATCAAAGCACAAAAGGCAGCCATAGGCAAGGCAGTGACAAAGAGTGCAGTATAACCATATTGGATTGCCACTTCTGCATAATCCTCTAAACTGGACGACAGAAGGTCATACTACAAACATCAGAAAGGTCATAATAATGATGGCAATAAGACAAGAAACAGATGAAATATAACTCTCACTTTCTCAAGACGAGCCTCTGATTCAGGTCTAGAGATCTTTCCAGCATGTGTTGCCATAAGCTTAAGATACTTGAAGCGATAGCTGAGATAGGGTATAAGCAACTCCAATGCATTGCCAGAGACCAAACGAATGAGAAAGATAATCCCCAAGTTCAATGTCAAAGAGCTCATACATCCACTTGTAGGACAATCTCCCATCCATTCAGCAACAAAAGCCAAGTAAAAGAAGGAAGCATAAGAGTTAACAAATTGAAACCAGAAGATTTTCGCTATCATTGTATCTTCAAACTAAGATCAAGACAGTTCATTCATTAGAACATAAGTCAATATCAACAAGTGTGAGAAAGAAATACTGGTATCATCTAATTACCTGTGTATCCGTTCTATGAAATACAAACAAGCAAACATGAGGGATTAGAGGGAATAAATGACAGACAAAACAGAGAGAAGATTGACTAACCGATGATTCTCACGTTCAGAGAGAGCGTTAGCAATAATCGAGTAGATGTAATTTAGCACTTGAATTTGTACAGCATTAGCAACTGAAGCCACTGTTTGAGCATTACTGTCACCCACATCTGCAGCAATGGAATAGCGAATGACATAGATGCTAACGACCACTCCAATGACTAAGAGCATGAGAGTAGCCACACCCAACACTGATTGAAACAACAAGATATTACGCTTCTTAGATGAAAAATAGCGAATCTCAGAGCCATCGATGAAGGAAGGAATGGTTTCTCCGCGGAAGTCTAATTATTCAACAACAACAAACTGCATTTAAGCAACAAAAGCAAATATTTGAAAGAAAAGACGAGAATGTCATAATCTGACCTGCGCGATCGACTTCATCAGTTTCGAAATCAATCATACCCCACTTCAAAGCAGTTCTCTTCTCTCGACGCTTCCAGAACTACGCAAGGCAATACAATCATCTTTTAACATAAACTATCATGTCATGCAAAGAGACGGTCTAAACTTACTTCTAACATGGTAATGGCCCATAATGCTACAAAGAAGGAGAAGAAAGGCAAGAAAGGTGCGGAATAATCATTCATAGCAAAGACTGCAATCTGTAAAGGAATGCCCACCACAGCAGGAATAGCTAAGAAGGATGTGTAATGCTCCATAAAGACAAAGTATAAGGCTATTTTCTCTCCAAAATATTCTTTCAAGTCTTCTAATGGTAATCTTTGTATAGGGAATTGCTTCCATTTCAATGTTAACATCTCAATCTGTGTGCCATTGTGTAAAGGAAAACATGCTTTAATCCATCCACTGCGAAGATAGCGTCGAATCTTTAGATTCTCTCCTAATCGTGGAGATCGATGTTCTAATAATAATGCTGAAAGTTTTAATCGAATAATCTCACGGAAAGGATGTTCATATCCTTCTTCTCTCCAATAGAGTTCTTCATTAATCTTTCTCGAGTATTTACCATAGATATATTGATTAGGATAGATTGGTGTCACTTCTGGATTATGAGCAATGGTAACACCAGCAATCTGTTTTTCTGGATCACCTGCAGCTAATTGTCTTGTAACTTCTTGTGGATCTAATAACATACGGAAATCTAATAAATCTGCAAAAGCTCGTAATTTGGGAAGTGGTGTACGAATTAAGACAATAGTCTCATTGTCAGCATCAAGATTACGATAGAGAAATATCTCAAACCCTAATGCTTGTAGTTTGCGTACATAATCTTTTCCTCTTTTTGGTACAAGTTCACCATTGACATTAGGCAAGACAATGCAGAAGTCATAGTCTGAGGCAAGGTCTCGAACAAAAGTGCTTTCTCGTTCTTCTACACTAATTGAAGTACGATAATATCCAGTTGTAGTATGATCATCATTATCTGTAGTTTTACTTTTGAATTCTTTCTCTTGATTCGTGAGAGATGATTCCACAAAAGCATCTTCTGTTAAGATACGAGAATTCATTGGATTCTTTTCCACTATCCCTATACCGCTTTCATTAATCATTTCTCTTCGCACACAGTTAACTAGTCAGTCAATCAGTTAGTGGTTCTCTAATTCTGCTTGTCTTGTCTTTCTTTAATGACAACAACTTGTGGAGATGATCTCAACTTTTGGTACACTAGAAACGCGCTTTTCGATAGAACGCACACGTTTCTCCATCTTTTCAAACAATTTTCCGGCATTGCACATGTGTGATAATTAAGAATTACAAGTTATAACTCAAATAAGTAGAGTTTTGATTGTAAAACCTCGTTCAAATATGATGCCGCACAGAGGCAGTCACTCTGTTGGGATGAGATTGATTGCCTGATCAAGAGAATAGAAGAGAGAAAGAAAGAGCAAGAAAGGTAGAGATCTGTGAAATGAACACCTCTTCCTTGTCCAGTGGCCTTGATGAGAAGGTCCTATTAAAGGATATAGTTGATATGTTGATGGGATCATCCTCCTCTTCTTTCATGGGCTATTCCTTTCGTCAAGAAGAGAAAGAACATTTTATCTTTCGACCTATTCGACCAACAAGTCTTCGATGGGTAAAAACAGTCTCCAATGGTGTGGCAGTGAAGGTATTGGAGTGGTTCTCAACCTTCGCATCCCATGTGGCGGACTGTAGGCAGTGGTTGACCAAGTCATCCACACATTCTCACTATGTAGAATATCGTGCATTACAAAGCACGATTCAACATCTCATTACACGATTTGAAGCAGAGGTGACAAACTTCGATGTCCACCTCTCCTCTTCTTCATCAGATACTGCTAAGTCCCTCATACTCACTCGACAAATGGAAATCAGGAATGGCTTATCCTTACTAGCCTTTTACAAGCGTTTTCAACCATGGATGGAAACATTTCATATGGCTACTGATTTGATATACTCTCTTCCATCTAAAAGACCTACCAACGAACTGGACGAGAACAATACTCCACAGGAGGAAGAAGTGATGACAAATAGTAAATCAGATACTCGCACTTACTGGAAACATTGCTTTGCATCCTATTTATTTACTGAAAGATTGGAAGAGTTGGTTACACAACTTCGATTTATCAATCCTGGAGAGAGTTTCTTTCCTGCACCTTCTTCGTCTTCTGCATGCAAAGATGAGAAACATGTTGACTTGACACAACAATATTCATCCTTTGCTCGTCAAGATAACCACGTAATAAAACCACTGCAGCTGTCACTGTCTTTCCTAGGCTCTCAATCGGAGCGATTGTTCGTCGACTTCTTGCAGCAGGTTTACCTCTCCTTTCTGAGACAAACAGGACATGCTCTGTGTGATGGATTGCTTCGCTATGGTCAGCCATTTGATAATAATTGGAAATCTTTGTCAATCTGGACTATGGCAAGTCGATCAGAGCACAGTGCATTATCAGCCTTGCTGCTTGAAGGGTTGAGCTCGTTGGATGACCATAGAATCTGCTTAGAATTGAAAGAAGAGATAGGAAGTGGGGCTTTCGGAGACAGTCTGGTAGTCAAAGATGTAGTAAATGGAGGGACAGCAAGCTTATCGAAAGTACTCTTTTCAATGACTTCTTTCTGGACGGATGATGAAATGACTGGGAATTGTAAAAATAGTCGATTGAAACCTTTACAAAGAGAGCAACCATATTATGAACTATCTTTGATCTTACAAGAGCAAATGCAGCAAAACCCTCATCCCATATGGAAAAAGGAAGATATGTTAACATTTTGGATTAGCTCCCTCCAGGATTTGATTAATTCAGATTCCAAGCATAGTGACGTGCTGCATTCTAAAGATTGGCTTGTGTCAAAAGATGTTTGGCACGTGGTCTTACAAGGCGTAGAATTGTATAGAGATATGAGTAATGTATTCGAGAAAAGTGACTCTGTGATTGATGGCAACAAGAAAGAAGTTGCGCGTTCTGGAAAACTTTGTGTTCCTTTCCATCGACTTGTCGAAGCTGTATTGAAGCATCCAATACAGGAGCATTTTACTTTGTTGAGAGAACGAGCGTGGTCTCTTCTTCATCAACGTTATGCTTTGAAGTCACATATTCATTCCTTATGGCAGACATTGTTATTGTGTGATCCAGAAGTGTTACAAAGTCTGCGACAAGTGGTTTTGACTGTGCTGGATGATGCCGCAGAGAGTACGCCATCCAGTTCGGCTATTTCTGTAGCTAGTAAATGTCTTCTTCATGCTTCCTTGCTGAGAGAGCTGGCAGCTTCTCTACAAAGTCGATTTCGTCATTGCTTGCCTCTGCAAGGTCTGCGTTTGGTCTCCATCCAATCACTCTATCATAGCAATCCTTTCACAGTCTCTAGCACTGACCAAGTGCTCAAGTTCTTTGAGTTTTACCCTCAATTATCGCTCGAATTTCACTATGACTATCCATTGGGTCCATTATTGGTATCAGTTCTCAATCGATGGAAGAGCTGCTCTCCCATGTTAGCACAATTGCTAACCTTGCAATGGAGTAGTAATCAGTGGTGGAGAGAGTTGGTATCAAGCGGTCCACTCTACATGTCATCTAACAATTACCACACAAAGCTAGCCAATGAATCGCTAGAGGAGGAGATTGCTGCCCTGCGACAAACTAAGCGAGCTTGTGTACATGGCATTATGCAATGTCAGCAGCTAGCCAATGCTCTCGTTGGAGTTCATCTGCTACATGTTCATCACAAACTAGGTCAACGACTGCATAGTCGATATGAACACTTTGAGCATGATCGACGGAATCTCGCTTTATTGCAGCGAGAACTATTGCTTGTTAGTCAACAAATGGAAGTCTTCTTGCAAAGCACTGCAGAGTCAGTGATGACTGTATTGAAAAGGAGTAGTCTAGCTTATGAGGAAGTATGGAAAGCATTCCGAATGGAACGAGGGGGTCAGATGACGTCGTCTGTTGTGACAGCATATCGTGTTGCAGAGATTTATTGGAGTGAGACGTTAGAATCAGCACATGTTGTCTTGAAGAAACTAGAAGAACAAGTCGTAAAGGATCGAGAAGATAATTTAGCCTTTACACTTGATGAACTTTGGCCAGTCAATCAGTTTTTATCAAATGACATTAAAAGGTTCTAAATTAATGTAAAAGGTCTTGTCATGAGGACAATAGTATACTGTCATCTTATAGAGATACTACTCTCCCAGTAATGAATTGGTTTAGTATTTTGGTTACTATTGTAATAGGTTGTTTCTTGGACTAGGTTAGGGTTAGATATCATCTACTGCTTCTGTCATTTCCATACTGTCTTCATAACAACCCTGTAGCTAGTCTTATTCTATAGTATCCATGTCTATCTATATTCATACTATATGTATTCATACACTCTGCTAAATAGGATAGTCCTCTAGATCTCCAGAATCTGGTTCTTTGGCTCCTCTGCACCTCTTGCACGCAGTGGGTATGATGAGAGAAGAAGAAAACAACAACAACAAGCAAGACAACTACTAGGTCTACTACCTCCATTCCAGCAGATACCTGCTCTCATTGATCTCATTGAAGAAGTCAAGACATCTCAGTACTTCTCCTATAGTAGATGAGCATATGAAGACTTTCTTTATAACAGTTGTTGTTATTGTTTTGTTTTTTGTTGAGAAATGGTCTACTTGCGTGGTGGCATGGAAGAGAATGACGACTCCATCCTTTCACTCTTCTCTTCTCTCCTCTATGATAACTAGACCTTTCTCTCGTCATTCTTGTCATCATAGTCAAGACCATCGTCTACATGCAATTTCTCCTGTTTTGTCTTCAATGGAATCATCTCCTCCAAAAGATAGACTGCAATCACGTCAATTTCATCATGTTGAACTCTTCTGTGGTGATGCTACTTCTTCTTTAAGTCGATTTGTCTCAGGCATTGGTGCTGATCTAGTTGCTATGTCTGACTTTTCCACTGGTAATCCCTATGCTAACTCCTATGTGGTGCAGACGGGCAATATTCGTATGATATTCACTGCTCCCACCATTACTCCTACTCCAAGAGACCACGAAGAAAAAGAAGAAGAAGAAGAACATTCAAACCTATGGCAGAGTGGATCTGAGACAGGAGGAGGGTATGCTTTACATAACGATGTCGTCTTCCCGGGTTTCTCCACTAAAGAATGTCAAACTTTCTTTCATCAACATGGTCTTGCTGTGAAAGCTGTTGGATTAGAAGTTGATGATGTTCTTAGCGCCTATCAAGCTATGATCAAACAGAAAGCGGTGGCAATCTTACCACCAACTCGTGTGATAGATAGTGAAGGCCGTGGCTCTGCTGATATTGCCGAAGTTTTGTGTTATGGAAATGTTGTACTTCGACTTATTAATGTTGATCGATTCAAAGGGTCTTTCTTCCCTAACTACAAAGATACCTTTCAAATAGATAGCAGTAATCATCAACTACCTGGTCGTTATCTATTGCATGATTTCGATCATATCGTAGGGAATGTTTACAATCTGTCTGAGGCCTTGGACTACATCCAGACCATCACGGTAAGCTTCTCATCTCATCTCATCTCATCGCCTTTCTAGCAATATAGCTTATTATATACATGTGTTCTGGTATCATATGGTAGGGTTTCCATGAGTTTGCAGGTTTTGATGCTGATGAAGTTGGTACCCAGAACACTGGGCTTAACAGTGTCGTCATGGCTAACACTAATCATCGTATCCTCATGCCAGTGAATGAACCAACTTACAGCACCAAGAAGAAGTCACAAATATTGACTTATTTAGAACAAAATCAAGGACCAGGTGTACAACATCTCGCTTTGCTCACGAATGATATCTTTGCTACATTGAAGAAAATGCGTGCAGCTGCAAGAGAAGGATGTGGATTCACTTTCCAAGCTCCTCCTCCTCCCACATACTACCAACAATTGAAAGAACGATTAGGTATCTCTCTCTCTCTTATTATATTCACGGTTAATTGTTAGTTATTGTGAGGTATTGTGTTGTTATTGGTGGTGGTGTTATTGTAGGGTCAGCATTGTCAGTACTAACAGAAGAACAGTTGCAACTAGCAGAAGAGTTTGGTGTACTAATTGATGGTGACAAGCGAGGCAATATGCCTGGTTTACTTCTTCAAATCTTTACCAGACCTTTGGCTGATCGACCAACAATCTTCTTTGAGATTATACAGCGTGTAGGATGTGTTGATCCAGTGACGAAAGAGCAAGTGCCTGGATGTGGAGGATTCGGCAAAGTGAGTGTTGTATGACATTTTGATTGTTGTGGTCTATGAATGCATGACATCTTGCTTGATGAACATGTTCGATAGGGTAACTTTGGGGCGTTGTTTCGAAGTATCGAAGAATATGAGACTGCTCTGGGGATCAATAAGATCGAAACAGAAACAAGCAGTCCTACTTCTACTGCTCAGTAATCTTAGAAGAGTTGTGCTGAACCCTCGGCTTAATCTTAGTGTAATTGTAATGAATATTTCTTGTGATTGACTACTAAATACTGTTTAGTCTCTTAGACCATGTGCTGGGTTTTGGTAACAATTCATGGAATTGGTGCTGGTTGCTTTGTCAAGTCCATAGTTAACTGTTTCAACAAACCAAGTGAGTAGGAGGTCATAATGCGGAAGGACCTCATACGGACTTACAGACATACTGTATACAAGGATCAAAACGAAGGCAAAAGGCAAAAGGAGACTCTCCGACTGGGAATCGAACCCAGATCTCCCGCGCTCAGTAAGGAGCGAGGCGCGCCATTTGACAGGCGGGTATACTGACCACTATACTATCGGAGAAGTACTTGATATGTACTACATGCAATCAACTAATAAAAGTCATTTGCAGACAGTTCCCACAGTGAAGTTCTGGTTGATGATGTGGTTTGGGAACGGAATGATTATGAGATACTGACATAAAAGATGATGTTGTTTCTACTGTTTTGCCTGGTTATAGTATTCTTGGATGTTGAGGGTGCTATTACCTCTGTTAAACCTATTCAATCTCTTCGAATCCTTGTCATAGGGGGATCGGGATTTGTGGGCTGTGAGTTTGTGCGAAAGGCAGCATTGAGAGGTCATGAAGTAGTGGCCATCTCTCGAAGAGGTCGACCCGCAGAGTGGATCCCCATGGAAGCCCCTCGTAAAGAGCCCAAGTGGATCTCTTGTGACGTGACACAGCAGCAGGAATTCTTCCGTGTGCTCTCTGAGGAGAGGAAGTTTGACGTCTATGTGCATGCTATGGGGTTACTCTTTGACTCCTCCTCTTCCCTACTCTCCTTGAATCAATATGCATCCGGATCAGGATCACAGCCATCTGACAACGCAACTTATGATATGGTCACAAGGCAATCTGCTTTTCAGTTGATGGATCTCGCGCTGCAGCAACATTCTGTTGGTGAAGTGGTGGATAATACTAACCCTCGCCCTGTCATGATATTCATCAGTGCTGCTGAAGCTGCATGGACATTTCGTAGTCCACTTGCTTTCTTAGAGAGGTACTTGATAGCGAAGCGCATGGTAGAGCACCGCCTCTTCTCTCTGCAAGATCGTCTGAGACCTCTCATCTTCCGTCCTTCGCTCATTTGGAGCTGGAATAGACCGCAAGGATTGCCGATGATGTTATCCTTCCTTCTTGGTCATATTCTTCTTCGTCGTGGATTGCGTGTGGACAATGTCATCGATAAGCCTGTCCTTCTTGGCCATATTGTGGACGCTATGATCTATGCCGCAGAGAGCGAGGAGGAAGTGGGAGTGAAGAGATTTCATCAGATAGAGCAAATGGCTCAGACGATGGCTTCACGCAGATTGGGGACAGCTGTCATTGCTTCAGCAAAGGACTCTCATAGAAGCGATGACTTTTGATCGTCGCTGTAGTGTGTGTTGGTCTGTTATAGTATAGACTACTGAACGGTCATTAGACATCGTCATACAGGAAACCACATCATTTATACCATATGTTACAAGGCAACAAACAATCTACTTTGTAATTAAATAGTTTTAATTGCGACGAAAAGTGGGAGCTATCGCATGTCTGAATTGGCCATCCAAGCAGGTGGAGGGGCTGGGGGAACAGCTCGTTTTCCTGCAGTTGGTTTGGCATGGGGATGTCGACCACCACCTTCAATGGAACCGCCTCCACCATGAATAGGCTGAGCTTGTCGAAGAAATCGTTGGTAGCGAACAGTAGCACTTTTGTTCTGCTCTCTTTCCTGCGCAGCGTGTACAAAGTGCTGCATTCGCTTCTTGCGCTTCATGAGGGCGTTGATGACTTTGGGGTCAGATATACCCCATTCCTCTTGCAATTGTGTTTTACGAATCGAATGGCCACCATCACCAGCACCACTCTCTCGGTTGAAAGAGAAGCCTGATTGCTCCGTCACAGCAGACATGGAAGAGGCTGAAGAAGCAGGACGGCTTGCATGGCTTCGAGCACTTGTCAAAGGCTGCAATTCTTCGTATTCGTCCTTTGCAGCTTCTCTTTTTTCAGAAAGACTCTCTATTGGCACAGACCAAGCGAGCGTCTGTCCTTCCCCTCTGCCATCTTTTTGTCCTTTCTCTCCATCCATTCCTTCTCGACTGCGTCGCATTCGAATATGATCTCCGTAGGCAAGAGATTTGGTAGGAGGCAAAATTGGTTCAAAATCATCACCAAGGAGTTCGCTACGAAGATGATGATGAACTCCTCTCACTTGCTGATCATCATCATCACCGAGATCAGCAAGTGAGAGGAGTTCATCAGAACCTTGTAGTATTGCCTCCACTTCATCATCTTCGTAGCGAACTCCTTGCAGCAGGAGATGTAGTCGTTTCCGTACAAAATATCCGCGAAAGAAAGACTGGATTCGGATGATGGACTGTCGTTCATTCTCTTGCTGTTGAGCACTATCAGCGGAGCCCAAGTCCAAACCTTCAGAGATAGTTGAAGCAGAAGGGAGTGGTTGACATGGTAGAATGTCAGAAGCTTCCATGAAATTTGCAACCGTACTAACGCAATCCAAGCCGTCCAGTGGCTCATCCCATAGCGCGGAAAGACGCTTACAATGAGAAATGGCTAGCTGGGACTGCCATCGAGACAAGGCAGTGCCTGCAGATCTCTTTTTGCCCTTGTGCTGCAATAGATCGCTTTCGACCTTCAATGCTTGTAGGCAATGTCTCAAAGCATCTATTCTGTGCTTGATAGCTCCGTTAATCTCATCACGACGATTATTATGATCATCATCATCATTATCTTCGGTGTCGCTAGAACCACAGATGTCCTTGGAGATGAGGTGGGAGACAGAACGAGATACTTCTTCTCCACACAGCCATTTCAAACCGGGAAAAGCGAGGGTGAGGAAGACTTTCCAATCTCTGTTCTCAATCACCTCGTCTAAACGACCCTGAAACACATGAGCTTCACTTCTGGCTGTGAAAAACGCAGGAGCATATAGACTAGGCCGCTGGACGGGTATAATGCGCTGTACAGTTGCAGTTAAGGGGTTGTCGTTAACTTTGAGCTGTTTAAGCGCATAGCGATTGGCCATTGGCAATGCTGCTAATGCCTTTAGCCCATCCATGGAAGAAATTTGATTGAAAGAAAGGTCGAGCTCCGAGAGCATGGGTAGCATGAGCAGATCTTCCTTACAGATTTGATCAATTTGATTGTCTTGGAGATATAACTTTTGCAACTGAGGGAGGAAAATGGGATAATGGCCACAATCAACAACGCCACCAGGCACTGAATGCCTCCATGCCTTCAAGTTGCGCAAAGTATTGCCATTGAGCCACAATGCAGTGAGGCAAGGCAGTCTTAAGGGAGATGGAACTTCTTGCAGGTGGTTCTGGCTTACGATAAGAGTTTGAAGATGTACACAAGAGCTAATCGCATTTCCGGATAGATGACGCAGAGCGTTGCGGCCTAGATTTAGATAGAGGAGGCGCGGAAGATGCCAACTAGCTGTCTCGCTCCATCTTCTAGTTGAAAGTCCAACATTTTGTTCGGACTTTATTGTGTTTATCGTCGATAAAGTAGCACCAACACTTCCACAAATGGCAGCGTTATTGATGGGAGGATAAGAAGGGCCCAAATCGTCAATCTGATTCTTGTACAAGTCCAAGCGCAATAATTTCGAGCAGTGGATCATAGGAAAAGACGAGAGCAAGTTGCAATTAGCAGCGAGTATTTCCAGCTGGGGGTGCTTGTGAAAAGGCAGCAAGTCTACTAGTCGGTTGGCATCCACTCGCACTTCCTCAAGATCGGGCAGCTTGCCAACCTCTTGCAGAGAACTTAATTGATTATCACAAAGCGATAGGAAGCGCAAGTTAGGATAAGCTTCTGGAGTTAGGCCAGAGAGATGAGAGAGTTTGTTCACGTTGAGGGTGAGACGCTCCACTTCTTGTAACGCTGCGGCACCGAATCGGTTCGATAACTCACTCAATTCCTTCAATTCTTCCACAGAAAATTCCAATTCCTTTTTGTTTCCTCCACCGCTACCACTACTGCTACAACCCATTTGAACAGCAGAGCTAACAGGCAGCGGTGGTAGCAATTGAGGAAACAAAAAGGAATTTGAATTTTCCGTGGTAGAATTGGAAGGACGACAGTTCCCGCAGAGCTGGCAGGCTGCATTAGAGTCTTCCATCACATGGTAATGGTCTCTCCATGCCTTCCACGCATAATAGATGTGGTAATCATCATTCCGAGACACTCTAAGAGACTCTTTTACAGGAAGTGTGTTGGCATTCGGTTGAGTACCAACAAAATCAGTAGAAAAGTAAAGTCTTTTCCTCCATCTACTATCTTCATAGTTCTGTCCTCTTTGGGAGCTACAAATAGTCGGTACAGTCACGAAAGGTAGAGTGAGGGTGACGTTTTCACTTTCTTCTCTCTTGTGATCTTCCTTTGTAGACTCTTTAGCTTTCTGTAGATGTGTTGTTTCTGCTGTAACACTTTCTTCATCCCACTCATCATCGTTATCATCATCACTATCAAAGGTGTAACAGCTCGGCAGGTCCCAGCAATCCTCTTGTGCTTCTCCATCCGAGTGCTGCTGTTCCTGTTTTTCCATCATGGTTTTGCCTTCGATTTCATCGTCTGGCTCGTGAAAATCTGTCTTTGGGTTTGCAGGAGTTAAAGAAGGAGCGGCCCAAGCCGAAGCATTGATCACACCGCCCCATCCTGTCTGTTGAACTGCTTTGTGCTCTTTCGCTCCTTCCGTAACCTGTCGAAATTTATTGCTTTTCACCAACTTATCTTCAATCGTTTCAATGTCGTCAATGTTGTGTCGTTGAGCATGTGGAATTGCTGCTGAGAATTCTTCCAAAGAAGCTGGAGAGGACGGTATTAGCAACACATCGTTCAATAGTCTCAAGCTGGATTGCTCTTCTTGTTCTGCACTCAGGATATTCGAAAATTTTGTCTCTTCTCCTTCGCAACTCAACACAGACTTCTGTTCCTCCTTACCATTCTCCTGTCCCAACTTAGCCTCCATCTCTTGCTTGAGAAGAAGTTCTTTAACATAGTTTTGGAGACTCTTGGAGAACTCTTCCTCCCATTGCATCATCTCGACCTCTCTTTGTTCTTGTATCTTCATTTTCGCTATCCTTTCTTGCTCTTCCTGTTCTCGTCTACATCTCTCGATTTCTGCCAATGTTTCCTCCTTCTCTCTCTTTCGTCGCTGTAGCTCTTTTTTCGCCATTTGTCTTCGAAGCACACATTGAATGCGCAAAGCGGAAGCTTCCCTGCGCGCTTCACGCTTTACAGCCTCTCTCCGCTGAGCACGTTCTTCACGTTCCTTGCGGTCGCGTTGCAAACGATCAGATTCGGCATCAAAGAGCAGCTTGATCGAAAAATCGTCTTCATTCTCTCGAAGCTGACGGCTGATTTGAAGTAACTTCTCCAAAGCAACGAGTTCACCAAGGCGAGGGAGCATAGTTGGAAGAGCAGACAGCTGGCTTGATGATGGACTTGAAGATGTGGGAGATGAAGGCGCGCTGACTGCATCTTGTATCTCCACAAGTAATGGAAGGGAAGAAGAGGTTAAGCCATCACCGTTCTCTTCAAGAAGAGAGGGAAGGACAGTGATATAGGTAGCAGTGGTTGGCTGCACTGGTTGTATTGGAGGTGGGCGATGAGAGAGATTGGCCAAGGCTTCAATAGAGTCAATCATAAGTGATAGCTTTTCTTCAATGATATGACGCCTTGTCTGCACCTCCTCGTCATCTAATTCCTCCTCCTCTTCCTCCTCCTTCTTATTGTTCTTCTTCCTCTGCTCCTCCCCTTCTTGTTCTTCTTCTGCTTGTTGTTGTTCATCTTCTTCTACCAGAGGAAGAGAAAGATCTTCTACTACCTTTAACTTCACTATCCAAGGTATCTTTGAAGAAGTGTTTTCAGTTTCCCCAAGTGTGTCCTCTTCATCCCTCACAGGGACCTCCTCCTCTCTGATGGAAGATGGGAAGTTAAGAGAAGGAGGGATGAGTAGCTGAGACTCTTGAAGGAAGAGTGAGAACATCTTATCATAGCCTTCCTCCTCCTCCTCCACCACTCCATCCTCCTCCTTTACCTCTTCCTGCGGCTTCGCTGAGGGAAGTCGTACTTCTTCCTCTTCCTCCTCCTCCACATCATCATCATCATCCATCTGCTCTAGATCAGCTTCTAGCAAATGATTAAGATCTAATTCATCATTTTCTTCTGATTCCATTCTATTCATCTATGATAACATCTCCAGGATAATAGATCACACTCACTCTCGACTATAGAGGACAACTCGCCGCAAAGGGAAGAATGGAAGACAACAACAAGGTAACGGCAGGAAAAACGCGTTTCATAATCCCCCCCTGCATGGTAATAATAGTTTCTTTCATGTCACCCCCTGCGAGGTAATAATAGTGCCTTTCCATATCATCCCCTGCAAAGCAATAATAGTTCATCTTCCCTCCTCCTTGCAGTTTACAAACATGCAAGCTGCGATTGATCTTATCGACCAAGAGATATTAAATGGTCATACAGAGGCTTCCTCACTAAATAGTGGTCGATCGAGTGAGTATGTCATTAACCATTGTGGACAGAAGCTTCACCTTTGCTGTCACTGGCCTACTACTACTACTACCACTTCCTCCTCCACCTCTCCTAGTAGTGCTCAACAACCTGCGGCTGCCATACTATTTCTTCATGACTATGCCTATCATGCCAATCGACCTACTGAGAAATACATGGCCATGCAGTTTAACTCCCGGGGTATTATATTCGTGACGATGGATTTCCACGGGCATGGCTACAGTGAAGGAGTGAGAGGTCTGCTGAGCAACAGCGACGACCTCATCGATGACATTCTCTCTGTACTACTCGCTCTCTACTCTTCTGTTGCAACCTCTTGTCAGCATAAGGTAGAGCACAGTTTGGCTGGACATCCTCTCTTCCTCATGGGCTGTGGCATGGGAGGAGGGTCAGCCTTGTTAGCCAGCAATATCTTAACTTTAGATGAAGATGCTCGTATCCTCACATCCTATGCCAGAGAGCACTTACAAATAATAAAAGAGCGAGTGAGTCCTTATTTCCGAGGAACACTCACTGCTTGTCCGCTAGTTCGACTACCTGGTTACGTCCGTCGAATGTCATCGTTAGGCCGTCTTTTACCAAACTCTTCCTTTCCGAACCTCTTCCGTGATGACAAAGAGTGGTGTCAAGTCTTCTGGATTAGTGAACGGTATCAACAATATGTATTGAATGATCGCTATCCTCAAATACCTCATGGTCTTACTTATTGGGGACCCACCCACCTTGCCGCCTTGATGGCGTTGGCTTCACTGGCCATGAAAGTGGAATCTTCCATGGAGCAGATCTCTTTTCCCTTGTATGTTTTCCATGATCCTCAAGATGCATTGTTAGATATCAAGAACAGTTGTCGTTTGGTCCATGTGGCAGCTTCACTTGATAAGAAGCTGGAAAAGGTGGACTTTGGTCGCCATGACCCATTTACTAATCGCCCCGACCTTCTATTTTTATTGTCATTGCAATGGATGCAGGACCTATTATTGCGTTGATTACTCTACTCACTGCTACTATACCCTGTCGATACAGAACCAAACTTTTTTTGGTGTCCGTACAGGAAAAACGAAATGAAGCCTCCTTTTGAAGAATATTTAATTTAACTTTAGAATAGAAGTTGACCTGAATGCTTAATTCATACGCGACCGACAATGAAGAGAATCTATGGCTAATGTTGATGTTAAGCAGCTCCCAGAGACAATCCGCTTACGAGAAATCGACGAGACGGTATATCAACTACATGAAATACTTAGCACATATGCAAGGTGGTTTTGTCACAGAGTATCATAGGGGCTGGTCGAAAAGTAGCAGAGAAAGTGGTGCTATTCTGCTAGCACTGAATTATACAAAATAATAGCCAATTAACTTTTAATTGGTTAACTAACAGTTAAGCATGAATTAGAGCTTCTAGATCGGCACAGACCATATCAAATAGTCGTTTGGTTAGAGCAAATGAACGATCTCCCTCCGTCTTACCTTCTCTTACCATCTTCTTGAGCTGCTCTTCATATGTTAACATGTCTCTATTTAGCTGCGCAATAGTCGCATAACGTGTTTGTAAGCTCTCTTGTTGCAATTTGTTGTCAACCTGCTCTGACTTGCTTGTATCCACTGCAGCTGGTGGACGAGGCACTGGTTGAGGTATCTCTTGAGATATCTTACGAACCTCCTCTTGTGCTTCATTGTTCTTCCTCTTCGTCCCAAGCCTTGTACTCCCCTCCAATACTACTGCCGAGGAAGAAGAACTATTAGAAGCAGAGAGAAGGGCAGCGGAAACAGAAAGAAGGGCAGCAGAAGCAGATGACTCAATTCCAGCAGTGGTACTCTCCACCCCCTCAAGAGCAACTTCCTCACGGCCATGATTAAGTACTCTTTGAACTGTGGTTTGTTCCTTTCTGAACTTATTCCAACCCGCGTTTGCCGGAGGCCCAGTCGCCTTGCTTGGCGGTGGTCCAGTCGTCTTGTTTACCGGTGGCTCCATGACTTTCTCTTCGGTTGTCAGCTTCTTCAAAATATTCTCCACCAATTTATCTTTGTTGAGATTCCTCGTTAACTTTAAATATCCTGCAATAGCCTTTAACTCCTTCAGGGAGAAAGCATTGGGATGGGCGACATGTTTTTTCATTTCTTCGGGGTCTGACTTCTTGAATCTATCTATCAGCAACCCAATTTCAAGATTGTCATATCTTCTTGTTGTTCCTTCACCTCCATCATCATTTCTTGAGTCATCATCTTTGTTGGAGTGAGCACTCTGAGGTCCTTTCGATAATTCAGGATTTTTTTCCATTGTCGAAAATTGAAAATTGGAATTGAAATTGGAGTTGTTTCGAGTTGATTTGGTTTAATTTCTGATTTTTCCGGCCGTAAAAATGTAGATTTCCGGAATTTTGATTTTTCGGAATCATAAGCACATATATTGAGAGTTGAAACTCTGATTTTCAGACTTTTCTCTTTCCACCAATATGCTTGGTCTTCTTGTGTGAGCCTATTGACATTATTACTCAACAACATAAGCTATTGCATCGATAACAATGCAGTCTTGTGTGGTAGAGTATTAGCATTAGAGCATTAAAGCTATTCTTCTTCATACTGTAGGTATAAATGATAAAAATGTAAAAGAGACTCGTAAATTTCTGTGAGAAATCTGTAAAAGCTGTTGTTCATCTGGAAACGCGTTCTTTCTGCTCATTTTCATCGGACATGTGACAAGAGACAAGAGCATTTCCCTCCCAGTAGTCTACAGTAAGTAGCAGTGGCTTCTGTTGGCCTAACTGGATTGAGTTATCATAGAGGAGGTAGAGGTAGTCTTGAAAGAGCAATCCATCCAAGTGAGACTACCTTATCTTTAAGTAAGCAATGACTAACGTTACTAGAAAGAACCATCTCACAGTGGATGAAATAGACAATCTTCTGTTGAAAGATCTTGACCATGCATTAGAATTAAATCAGAGACCAAGTGATGAATTTGTAGTGAATAACCAGGGTCATCGTCTTCACATTCGAATTGACAGTCCTAAGCAACCCAAAGCTTTCGTTATTTACTTCCATGGATTTATCCTTCACTCTAATAGACCCACTGAGAAATACTTCAGTGAATATTATCTCAGCCATGAGATAGGATTTGTCTCGGTGGACTTCCATGGCCATGGATATAGTGAAGGAGTGAAAGGTTTGATTAGTCACGGTGATGAGCTTATCAATGACATGCTCTCTGTGTTACTTGCTCTCTATTCTTCTGAAGAGAACTCTTCTCAATATAAGGTGAAACACAATCTGGCTGGATATCCTTTCTTTCTCATGGGACACTCTATGGGAGGAGGATCAACCTTAGTGACCAGTAATGTGTTGACTTTAGGTGAAGAAGCTCATGTACTCACATCCTATGCGAGAGTGCATATGCAAATCATAAAAGAGCGAGTGAGTCCTTATTTCCGAGGTGCTCTTCTTGTATCACCTCTTATATATCTTCCATCCTTTTTGAAAGTGACAGCATCATTGATGCATTCTATTTGGCCAGATCTGGTATTACCAACTTTCTTCCGAAGAGATAATTTCATTCGTCAATGCAACTGGTTGAGTTCCAGATATATCAAGTATGTTGAGACAGATAGCTATCCTGAAGCTGAAGAAGGGCTCATATATTGGGGAGGTGCTCATATGGCCAGTTTACAAGCTCTTTGTGAGTTGGCATCTTATGCAGAGGAGGCCATCCCTCAAGCTTCCTTTCCTTTTATTGTTTTCCACGATCCTAAGGATTGTTATGTTCGAATAGAAGGAAGCAGACGACTTTTCGCTGAGTCTCCCTCTCTCGATAAGCATCTCGAAGAAGTGGACAATGGACTTCACGACCCCATGACAAATCGTATTGATCTGATCTCCACTCTAACCTTAAAATGGATTGAAGAGCATATTCCTAAGTGACAGAGTTTGGTATTATTGCAAGATGTTTTGAATTTTGATCTTTCTTCAACTTGATGTAAATGGGATCTGTGAGTGATAACACACCGACCAATTATTTAATTTAATTTACTACTTTAAAACAAACGCCACCACTGGGTTATTGGAGGAGATCTAATTGAACCTCTACTTGAGAGATATCTCGAAGTGAAAGTAAATCGCGTTGAATGCATGCAGCTTGATTTTTCATCTCTTCTCGAGATAGGGAAGGATCCATGCTCACCACGACCTCAACGGCGAGATTGGGGGTCTTATCATAGTGAACTGTAACTCGCTTAACATCTGAAACAATTTTCGGATAGGAGGTTTGAAGACCACTGCGCACTTCAGATTCCACCTCTTTCAAACTGCGTCGACTGTTTGTTAACAAAGGGCAAAATACTTCTACCCCCTGTGTGCGAACGACAACATCCACCACATCAGGAAAGGCTTTCAATATCTTCCAACGTGCTCGCTCAGCAATATCATGGGATGCAGATGTAGAAAGTTTGATATCAGTTTGCACAGTAACTTCGACAACATTTTCACTACCAACACTTCGAGCACGAATATTTCGCAATCCTTTCACTCCTTCGACATCTCCAACAACAAGGGCGATCTTATCAACTAAAACTTCATCTGAAACATCAGTGAGTTGCTTTATCGCCTCCATCATGACATCAAAGCCAGTCATGCAAATCATGCAGGCCACCAATATTCCTGCAGCAGAGTCCACAACCAAGAAGCCAGGGAGGAATATAGCAGCCGCTATGGAAAGCAATGAAAGAACGGAAGAAAAAGAATCTGACCGATGATGCCTAATCAGTAGACAACAACAACGTTTAATTTCAGATAGAGGAAAATGCAAAAGGAGGAACTACCACGCATTGGCGATCAGAATCTGGCTGTTTAAAGACTCTCCAACTCTTTTTGTAATCCGAAACAGCCACTCCTTGGAAACAATAGAAATAAGGGCCAAAGCGAGTGCTGGAGGTGATGGAAGACGCGTTGTGGTGGCAACAGCTTCAGCAGTTGTTTTGGAAGTTGCTAAAACAGTGAGCATTCTTCCATAACTCCAAGCTCCAACGCCCACTCCCGTCGCTAATAGAGTCAATGATAGGAAAAGAGATCCCACTGATTCAAATTTACCATGACCATATGGGTGATCTTTATCTGCAGGGAGACGAGCAATTTGCACTGCCCATAGAGTAATAAAATCAGAGAAAAGGTCACTTAAGCTGTGACCTGCATCGGCGACTAACACAGCAGAGTTGAAAACTAGAACAAGATGCTTTCATCAGTACACAGTTTTATTTGATGAGTATGCTAAACTCCTTACCAATTCCACCAACAAATTTTGATACAGACAGTAAAATATTAATAGCCACACCAAGTAGAGTCACTCTATCCGCCAAGTTCTTATTCCTAAAGAAATAACTTCTATCAATAGGAGTCGAATGCTTGGCTATTCCATCCCTCATATCCTTAGCTTTTGAAATCCATGATTTAAAGCTTGCATTGAGACCATCAAAGATACTTAAAATAGCAGTTGCTGCAGTAAAGAGAACTGCATCAGCTTTAGTAAGTTTTCTTCGAATAATAGCAGAGAGGGCAAAGACTGCAACAACCACTACAAAGGCTGCCTTGCCATTAGGTTTGCGAAATAATCGCTTAGGATTTTTGACTATTTCCAGAATTGTTGTCTTCCATGATGATGATGATTGACTTGGAATAGCTTTGTTTTGTTCTGTATGATCATGACTATGACTGTGACTATGACTATGACTATGGTCATGATGTAGATGCATGGTAAGATCTTTATGTTGATTATTGACTCTTCTTACTCCTCCTGAGGACAAAGGTGCCTTTGATAAGAAAGCTTGACCTGCTGGAAGGATGATCATGAAGCACCATAGTATCAATAGCCATAAGAAGGCAAATCGAGTAGTTGATCTATTCACTGATGATATGTTAGGTTGAAGAGGAATGATATCTTTCATTTTCTGATTGTAAAAAAGAATTGCAACCTCATCCCACCCACTCTCTCTGTTCCGCTGTGCTGCTTGCTGTGTGTGTGGTCTGGTCTGGTCAGAAGTTCTGACTTCCAAATCTGGCCATCTGGATATTTGACTCCTTTAGACAGTGAATGCTTGCAGTCCATCAAAGGAGACAATCACAAAGACATACAATAGACTGTTATTATTATCATGGAATTTGTGAAACAAGAAGGTGAAAGTAGTAGTAATTCTCCTCAAGAAAATTTAGGAAATGAAGTAGTGATGATTGATATCAATAGTCCTGTTATTGTTCGTTATTGCCCTGTTTGCTCTCTTCCTCCAGAATATTGTGAATTTGGATCATGTTTTGATAAATGTCTACCTTGGATTGTTGAGAACTGTCCTGAAGTCCTGAGTGAAGAAGTGCTAGCCCGAGCTTTGGGTAATGTGAGTCTGGAGGAAGGCAAGACAGCAGCAGCAGCAGGGGAGGCTACAGAGGTACCACCCCCCTTCTCCTCCTCCTCCACCCCCCACTAGAACTTAATAACTGCATGCTTGTAGACGACAGAAGAGAAAAAGAAGCCTCGAGGAGCTGGTGCTGCAGCTCCCAGGAAGGCAGCAGTGATGCAGACCAAGATCGTCATCGCTCGTGTACAACGTCAGAAGCGAAAGTACATCACTGCTGTGGCAGGTCTTGAAACTATTCCTGATTTAAAGATTAAAGATGCTGCCAAGCTCTTTGGAAGGAAGTTCTCTTCAGGTGCTTCAGTGAGTGAGGCACAAGGCGGGGGGCAGAAGGAGGTGGTCATCCAGGGGGACGTCTGCTTTGACCTGCCCAATATCCTCATCTCAGAGTATAAAGTCGCTCCTGAAGCAATCTTTTTCTTAGAAGATGGTAGTTTGAGGCCATTTGCTTAATGCTGCTAATGGACTAATCATCACCTTCTTCATCATCTAATTCCTCTCCTTTCTCCTCCTCCTGCTGCTGTTGGGTAGAACATGTCTTGTCTCTGGTATCATTTGAAGATGAGGTTTTTTTCTTCTTCATCTTATTAATAGCCATAGAAAGGTTTCCCTCTAGAGCATTCTCCAATGCCTGCTGCAAAGTCTGGCAAGGCAGTAGTTCCACTTCTTTGCCATACCCTCGATGATGACTCATACCACCAACATGAGGAAGAACTATGCGCTTGAAGCCAAGTTTGACTGCTTCAGCAATACGTTGATCAGTACGTTTACCACCACGTAACTCTCCACCAAGACCTAACTCTCCAATAAATGCAGTGGCAGGTCGTACAGGCAAACCTGTTAGACTAGATGCTATTGCAACGGCTACTGCAAGATCAGCTGTGGGTTCAGTAACACGCAATCCTCCAACGACATTAAGATAGATATCTCTTGTAGCTAAAAGAAATTTAAGACGTTTCTCCAAGACTGCACAAATGAGTAATAATCGAGGTAAAGGAAATCCATCTGATGTACGGCGAGCTAAACTTTTGCCTGAACTTGAAGCATAAGAATAGGTTACTAGACATTGTATTTCAGCAAGTAAAGCACGTGAACCTTCCATCATCACTCCTACAGCTGCTCCCTCTTGAGCTTCGGACAGTAAGGAAGGAGTGAGGAAGAGAGCAGATGGGTTGCTGACATCCTCTAATCCCCTTTCAGTCATAGCCAACACACCTACTTCGCTAGCAGAACCAAAGCGATTCTTGACTGCTTTGACTAGACGATAGTCACCACGATCACTACCTTCAACATAGACGACAGCATCTACCATATGTTCCAAAACACGAGGACCTGCAATATCACCACTTTTAGTAACATGTCCAACTAAGATAACAGCAGTTGAAGTAGCTTTAGCATATTGTAAGACTTTACTAGCTGATTCTCGTATCTGAGAGACACTTCCTAAAGATGATTCACAGTCATTAACTCGCATGGTTTGAATGGAATCAATAATGACTAAAGATGGACGAGATGGTGATGAATGTATTCTTTCTAATATCTGATCAATCTCTACATCACAAACTAAATAGATACGATCAACTGTTAGACCTAATCGACGACCACGTAATGCTATTTGATATTCATTTTCTTCTCCGGAGATATAAATGACATCACCATATTGTTGAGCAATCTGAGAGGCAAGTTGTAAGAGAAGAGTACTTTTACCAATACCAGGCTCACCAGCAAGAAGAGTGACAGAACCTGGTACTAATCCTCCTCCTAAGACACGATTTACTTCTCCACTGAAAACTCCAATTCGATCTTTTTGGTCATCCACAGAGATTGAAGCCATGGAAGAGAAGGCATCATTCACTGCTAGCTGAGCCTCAATCCATCTTCCACGACCTGGTGTAGTAAAGGAGGAGGAGGGGGAAGAGGAGGTGGTGGGTGATGATGATGATGTCTTGGAGGCAAAGGAAGCGCGACTGTTGGAAGAGATTTGTTTGAATGCTTTGATAGTGTTCCACTCTTTGCAAAAGTTACATCTACCTACCCATTTCACATGTTCTGCACCACATGATTGACAAAAGAAAGTCTCTCCAGTACCTTTTGATCCTAATGCTCTCCCATATAAACAAGTTGTAGAAGATAACAAAGAAGGAAAGGAAAGAATGGGATGAGATTGCTTGAATGATGATGATGATCGATGATGATGATTGATCAAAGCTGTTGTAAGAATGTCTGGCTGTAGACAACCTAGAAGTATGAACCCCACGAAGAGAATCAATCTCATCAACTTCTTCGACTCCATCCTCCCTTGCCTTTCCATCAAATCATTCAATTCCGACCAGCTCTGAGTGATCTGGTCTAGCTCTGGAAGTCTGGAAGTCTGGAAGTCTGGAAGTCTGGAAATCAGAAGTTAGCCGTTTCGTTCATATTGTGTGTGTTTGTCTGTTGTTGAGAAGATTAAGAAAGAGATGGTTGTTTTTCATGTCTATGGTTGTGTTCATGATTGGAACACATTTTACTGTGAGTCTTTATGCAAGGTGAGATCATTATAACACTTCATGTTATTTCATCTTTTCTCACATATCAACCCCCCCCCCCCCGCCCCCCTACAGAAAATTGTGGACAAACTCGATGATGGAAGTTCGACAGTGAAACTCTTTGTTGATATTGAAGTTCAATACTTACAAAAGCTAAACCAGCTGAAAGAAGACAATCTTCCTGCATTGTTACATTATACCAAGACGAACCTTGTATTACGTGATAATGAAATATTAGGTGATATTCTTTCATTAATTAAGATTGCTTTAGAACAATATGGTATTGAAGATGCTGAAGTTGCTAATACTGTTGTCTTTAATCGTCTTGTACGTGAGACATCATATGAAGCCTATCGTAGCATTCAAAATCCATTGATGTCTATACAATTTCGTTTGGGTTCAGGAAGTCGTCTATCTGATACAGAAGATCTTGGTTCCATCATTGTAGAATTGTAAGTCAATGTCACTAAGTGTAATCTATGTGGGTTATATTGATGACTGAGTGCTTCTGTGGTTTTGCGTGTATGTAAAGAGTTGAATTACTGTGTGTTCATCCGTTGATTGACAGTGTGTTGATTGTGTTATGTTGTGTTGTATTGCTTGACAATGTGTTGACTGATCGTGTGTTAATGGACTGTGTGCTGCTTGTGTTGATTGATTTTATCGACTTACTGTGTGTTGACTGACTGTTTGTTGAATGTAACAGACTGGCTGATCATTGTCCACAAGCTGTATCAAACTTTCAACAACTTTGTGATGGTTATCGTGATCTTGATAATAACAAGTTCTTGAAATATGAGAATTCACTTGTTCATCGTATTGTTAAGAATGGATGGCTTCAAACAGGAGATTTAATTGACGGCTCTGGAAAGAATTCACGTGCTGTTGTCAATCCGTCGGGTGCTTTTTCTGATGAAAGCTTTGCAGTGGACTTTGGCTTCCCTTTGGGAGGTATTCTAGGTTATGCCAATGAAGGACCTCATTGTAATGGATCGCAGTTCTTCATTACGCTTGGTCCATGTGCCTGGATGAACAAGAAATTTGTTGGCTTTGGTCGAGTGTTGCAAGGGTTTGGAGTACTGCGTCGTATTAATGTGTTGCCTACATCCAATCAATGTCCTCTCGAGACACTCAAGGTTGGATTATGTGTTCCACCACATGATCTGAAATCCTCTGGCTCTGCTGGCCAAGGTCATTAGGATGAAGCAAGATGAGATGTGAACAAAAAGCATAGCATCATTGTATAACGATTAATAAGAAGTTACTACTACTGTATCACAATTAGAGAAGAAGGGGAAGAAACAACAATGACACAACATTTTCCACCACCATAGTAAAAACATTTATTTCCATTGTCTTCTGAAAGCCTCGACGAGTTGAGCTTCCTTCGTGGCTAGAAGAGCGACTTGATCGTGCAAATCAGCCATCTTGTGAGACACCGCAACCGATCCATTCTGTTGTTCTTCAGTCTGCGATTCTTCCGCTTCTAATGCATCAGCTAAGGCAAGCTGTTCTTTTAGTAGCTGCATCAGTTGGTTGACGTTCTGTCGCAGAACACCCGAAGCAGAGTGGCGATAATCCTGACTTTCACTTGCCAAGGAAGCAGTGCTTACTGCATCACTTCCATCACGGCTACCATCCATAGAGAGCTTGGTACTATTGTTGGCACTGGGCGGGTTGGAGGACTGCTTCGGAGTTGTTTGAGGAATGCACTTATCCTCCCTCACGAAGATTCCATGACCATCGGAACAATTGAAATAATAATGTCCCTGCACAGCTCCGTTGTTCTTACCCATAGGATCATCCAACTCTACTCCCACCCAAATCCCCGAAGCAAAGAGTGTATGGCCCAGGAAACGAACTGTTCCTGACACGGGATTTGGATGAACACCAGTAACAAGCACACGCATGTTCAAGGACAACTGGCGAGAAATAGAAGTCGTAGCTGCTACAACATTAGTTACGCGCGCAGTTGTTTGTGCAGAAGGCGCACGGGAAGAGGACGAAGTATTATTTCGACTGGCACTCAGTGCTCTCCCAACACCAGAGGATTGGCTACCAACACTTGCATTATCGGACATGGAAGCTTTGCTGGAAATAGATGAAACAGATGTTGACTTTTTCCTACAGATCCCATCGAGATTTGTTAACAAAAGAATCTTAGAAGAAGATCAAAAGATCACTTACTGGGTAGTAACCGGGGGCACAGGAGGAGGACGCTTTTCTGCACTTCTCATAGTTGAGGAGGAAGAAGTGGATGCACTCAACTTTGTGGTGGATGAACGCACACCAGAAGGAGTAGATGGAGTCGTAGAGCGTTTGCTATCCTTTGAAGATATTGATGAACTGAGAGCATTGCGTGTTGTGCTGGGAGTGGTAGTGCGCTTCGTAGCAGCGACACTGCTTGTTGCGGTATTATTCGTTGTGCTTTGCGGAGTCGTCGAGCGAGAAGTTGGAGGCTGCAGAGGAGTACCTCGAAGACGCGTAGTAGAACTCGGCGGTTTGGGAGGAGTAGTGACGGGTAGTTTATTAAGAGGAGATTTTGAACGATTCGCAGCAGTATTAGTAGAAGGAGTGGATGGACCAACACCTTTCACAGAACGAACTTGCGTATTGGGCGTTCCAGAGCTGACAGCGCTCCCATTAGATTTGCTTGGAGTAGCAGCTCCAGTCACCTTGCTTGGAGTAGCAGCTGAAGGTACTTTGCTTGAAGTGGCAGCTGGAGTTGCTTTGCTTGAAGTAGCAGCCGCAATTGGTTTGCTCGGTGCTACAGCGGGAGTAGGAGGAGGAACTGGGGCGGGAACTGCGGCAGAAGCCGCCACTGGGGGTGGAATGGGAACAGGAGCGGCGGGAACAGGCACAGGAGTAGCGGCAGCAGCAGCAGCAGTAGAAGATGAACTGGCAGTTGAAGACTTCATAATATCTCTCAATGGCTGCAATGAAAGAGAAGAGGAAGTGCTTGATCCATTGCTGTTCGTTGTGGAGTTGAAAGTGGTAGAAATTTGCTCAAAGGGGTTACGAACTGTTGATCGGCGACGAAGCATACCTCTCATTGAGGCTTGAATAGCCAATGCAGCTCTTTCTTCAGCACTCATTGGTTTTATTGGGGAAGCAGTATCAGGAGGATTAGCAATTCCTACAGACACTGTAGGTGCTGAGTCGAGTAGAGCTGCAACTGCGGCAGAGTTTGCTGTCTTTGGGCTGGGAGGAGGAGTAACCTTGCCTGAAAAAGAAAACCTTTGCGGAGAGCTTACTCTAGGAGTAGAAACACGACTAGGTGAGGAGGTTGGCGAATGTGAAGCTCGTAATGGGGGCGGAAGGTCTTCTCTCGAAGATGACACCATAGATCCTGACATTCCACCATAGAATGAATCTTCAGGTAACAATCCACCATCATTATTTTCTGCAGCTGATAGCTTAATTTGTAATGGTCTTGATAATTCATTTTTGATACGCTCAGCACGCTGAGGTTGTAATTTGAAGAGATTGAGATAGGTAGTTCGCGCAACTTCACGGGCTTTCAATGAGCCATCTTCCAAGCCTAATCTTACAGCTTCACAAATAGGATCTAACTCCTTATCATTCAAATCCCATGTGATTAAGATCTCATTTAAATATTCCAGACATCGTTCACGTACTAGCTTGGCTTTATTCTCCTTTACTTCAGATAGCAACGGCGCAATGGCTGTTTTGAAAACTGCACTGCGAATGAGACGTATAATACATTCATCAACATATCCACTCATCACTCGATTAGAGACTTTGACGCCATCTACGAGGTTTGGGAAGACATCTCTCATAAGAGGTCGAATACGATCACCTGCTACAGTTGCCAGCAGGGTGAGGAAATTACAAATATCTCTCACTTGCTGTGATCTTAGATCTGTCACCTATAAGTTACAAACATCCAGGTTAGTCATAAAATAGAGCTAGTTACAGTGAGAAAGAAGAGATGGGAAGAGCCAGGGAAGAAGTGCAGTTGAGCTTACCATCTGTTTGACAGGTTCCTTCAAAGCACGGAAAACACCCGGTGTAAAATCATCCAAGGCTTCAGGTTTAGTTTCATAACTTGAGACTAATGTAATCAGTTGTAAGACAGCTTTATTTTTCACATCCCAAGTCTCACTGTCTGCTTGAAGGATTGTTGTGCACAGTTGATCCACTTTGCTTTCCAAAGATTCGTTGGACATTTTCAATTCAATTTTAGATAGTGAATAGCAGATAAGAACAAAATAATAATATCAATAGAAAAAATAAAGTATTCTTATGGAAAAATTGAATAAAGCAAGATAGTCTTCTGTTTGCATCCGCCCAATGGAGAGGATAGATCAACAGTCCACAGAGCGGTTATGTTCTTCCTATTGCACAGTGTAAGCGCACTCAGCTACGGTCCGGTGGCCTAATGGATAAGGCGTCGCCCTCCGGAGGCGGAGATTGGGAGTTCAAGTCTCCTCCGGATCGATGATTATGTCGAATTTATTTACTTTTATATTTTTATTGCTATTATTGTCTAACTATGATGATAGTATTTGCTTTTTATTTAAGAATGCATTTTCCAATATTATTATTGCCAATATTAAGTTCGATGAAAAAGAGTTGCTCCAGTATCTTTTTTCATTTTTTGTGAACATTGATATGTTTACTATGATTGTAAAATGCTTATTACAAGGACATTACTACAATTACTACAACAAAATTTAACAATAGACTATTCATATTTATGGTGACAGTACAGTTTCAAATTGTGCGGGGAAGCCAACAACAGTCCAGTCGTCACACAGTCTGACAGTGCAGAGAGCAAAGCTTCTGGAATTCTGGATGCCGCGCGTCATGAGAACAAACTGAACTGAACTGGTCCATTGTTAAAGGGTTAGGTTTGTTCTGCCATCATTCAGATAGCAGCTTCTCACTACCGTCTCATCCTTCTTCTCTCTGTTTTGTTCTCCTGGTTTGACTTCGTTCAAAGATGTTGGCTTTCTCTTTTCTATTATTCATCACCTATTATTGTATTACAGTATGGGCAGACAAGGATTATTACAAAGTTTTGTCTGTTTCACGTACAGCTAGTGCGGCTGATATTAAACGAGCATATCGAAAACTTAGTTTAAAGTATCATCCTGATAAGAACTCAGCACCTGATGCTGCTCAGCATTTTGCTGAGATTGCTGCTGCGTATGACGTTCTGTCAGATCCAGAGAAACGAGCCGCCTATGATCGTGGTGGAGAAGAAGCGGTCAAGATGCAAGAGCAGAGGTAATTGACATGATAATCACATGAACATGACAACCATTACTCTACTTTAGATCTAACCCACATCCTATTGAATCTTCTTCAGAGCGAACACACCTCATATGGATCCTTTCAGCATCTTTGAACATTTTGGCTTTGGTGGTGGAGGTGGACACTTCCGTCAAGAAGATCCTCGCACTCCTAATGTAGAAATTCCTATTCGTGTTACTCTCCGTGATCTCTACCTTGGGGAGATGCTGGATGTAGAATATAGTCGACAAGTGCTCTGTGTGGAAGCTTCCAGTTGTGAGAAGAAATCCCAGGATTGTCATGGTCCTGGTGTACGTGTACGTATGCAACAGTTAGCTCCTGGATTTGTTCAACAAATACAAGTCAGTGATCCATCTTGTGTTGCTCGCGGTAAAGCCTGGAAATCACCTTGCAAAGCCTGTCCCAAGGGTATGACTGAAGAAGAAGAGATTCAGTTAACAGTTGATGTACAAGCAGGCATGCACGATGGAGATCGTATTAAGTTTGATCAAGTCGCGGATGAAGCTGTTGGTCATATCCCAGGTGATCTCGTCTTTATCATCAAACAAGCTCCTGATGCAGTTTTCCGTCGTGAAGGGGATGATTTGCATATGGAAATGACGATCACTTTACTACAAGCATTGGTTGGATTTGAAAAGAATTTTTATCATCTTGATGGTCGTGAAGTCTCAGTCAGAAAGTATGATGTTACCTTCTGCAATGAAGTGGTGAAGATGCCTGGCCAAGGAATGCCTCGGAAAGGCAGCAAGCGACAGTCTTTTGGTGATCTCTTCATTACTTTGCATGTAGAATTCCCTAGAGATCTCAGTAGTGATCAGAAGAGCTTGATCAAGCAGGCTCTCAATGTCTAATTGGGGGCAGTGGGGTGTAGTGAGAAAATGATGGAGGAATGTACAAAGTGCCGAGAGGAACGAGAGATGATGATGAAGAACAGCATCAAGATTTCTTCTACATCATCTTTCTTATCATGTTAGACCTCATTAACCTAAATGATAACTTTGACAATGACTTACTACTGGTTGACAAATGATTAGAGTGTTCCCGGCTTGTCAGTAACGCTCTATTAATACATGAAACATATTTATTGCATAAAATCATATTGCAAGTACACATGAAACACTGCATATTTTGTTTTCAAACTCCAAGTTTGCTTTGTACAAGTAGTAAAAGTGGAGTTTTAAGTGCCAACGGTGCAGGACGTGGTTTCCCAGTGATGAGGCCATGCAATGATTGGAATTGGAAATGGAACTGGTTGGTCTGCTGCTCTCTCCAGACTACTTTACATTTTCATCACATGGAAGATAGCCATGACATCTTCTTATTCTTCTATCCTTCGCCAACTCTATACGATCAATATTAATCATCCTGTGAAGTTAGGATTACAAAATATGTTTCGTTTAAATGAGTTATTAGGAGACCCTCTGAAAGGATGTGAGATTATTCATATTGCTGGTACTAATGGTAAAGGAAGTGTAGCAACAAAGATTGCCAAAGGATTAGAAGTGTTAGGATTGAAAACAGGTTTGTTCACTTCTCCTCATATCTCATCTTTTCGTGAACGAATTCAAATCAATGGTCAAGTCATGCCACGAGATGATATTGAGGTGAGAGAGAAAGAGAGAGAGACTTCCCTATCCTATCCTACTCTTTCCTTACTTTTTCTGACTTGAATTGGATGATAGAAAATGCTTCCTTTCCTCTTTGATCTCTGTGCTCATCATGACATTCCAGCCACTTTCTTTGAAATTACAACTGCTTTAGCATTTTTGCAATTTCAACGAGAGAAATGTGATGCTGTCGTGTTAGAAGTTGGATTAGGAGGGAGACTTGATGCAACCAATATCGTTCATCCTGCACTCTCTATCATCACTTCTATACAGATGGACCATGTGCAGATCCTAGGCGATCGGTTAGACCTCATCGCGAGGGAAAAAGCAGGCATTATTAAAGCTAATACTCCAGTTTTGGTTGGTCCTGAATGTGTTCATGAAGTCATTCAAGAGATCGCACAGAATTTGAATGCTCCTTATCATCGCATTGAGAATGTCTTGACTGCTCAAGAGGTAGGCTATCATCAGACTGACAAGGGATCAGACACTGATGATCTCAATCAAGATCTTGCTAGAGCTGCCTTGAAGTTATTGATTCAGAAAGGACATCTTCATACAACGTTGAGCGAGTTGGATAGTGCAGCCATGGTAGAGGCCTTGAAGAAGCGTCCAATTTGTCGATTTGAATCTTTCCTTGTCTCTTTACAAGTCGAGCCTAAACGGGGTGATAATGTTGAAGTTGCAGGTGATGAACAGAAGTTGATTCCACCTATTCGAGTCATTTTAGACATTGCACATAATGTGGATGCCATGAAAGCACTTGCCAATCGTTTGGATCGTTACCATGGAGCGGGTCGCAAGGTGCGAGTGGTCATAGGGATGTCTGGCGATAAGGACGTCCCAACATGCCTTCCCATCGTTACTAGATTAGTTCAAAACGACCCTCATCGAATCTATTGCACGGAAGCTCGACATCCGCGTGCACTCCCATGTAATGATTTGCGAAGGATGCTTGTTAGTACGTTATCTCCTGGCGTCGATGATAGTAGCAGAGAGGAAGAATGGAGGCAATACGACAGTGCTGCTATTCCTGCAGCTCTAGAACATGCTCTTAGTGATGCTCTGGGTATTTCACACGATACCTCATTGAAGGTGTGTAAGAGTATTCCTGCAGCTGCTGACAGTGACAAAGAGGTTGAGAAGGAAGAGATTGTGGTTGTTTGTGGTTCTGCTTTTCTGATGGCTCAAACTCGCTCCTTCTTAGCCATTGAAGAACCTCACGATGAAGATGATCTTAAAGTTGAACGTGGTAATGATAACACAAAGAGTGGACACGATGAAGAAAAGCAAGATACCAGTAATGATCAACTTTCACGCTATGGTGATGCCCAGGAGTTGTTTACCTCGTTGTCATCAACTCAGAAGAAAAGCGAAACATGACATTCATCATATATTTGTAAATAAATTACTATGACTATGGGTCAACTTAGCTTAGTGTAGATTTCGTTCAGCAAAGTCTTTCTTCCAGAAGTCACTAACGTAAGGCTGACTAAAGGAGATATGTTGCTTCCCATCTTCATCTGTGACATAGTTATCAGGTGGATGAAACCAATAATTGAATGCCATGTGTCCTTGCTCTCCTAGTGATTGTACCTCATGGAACCAACCAGCAGGGATGAAGAGCATCTCTCCTTCACGAACAGTCACAGTCACTCCTCGACTACGAGCTGCGAGGAACTTTGGGAACTCCTTCTCCAGGACATCATCTGGAAGACGTGTATTAACTCGACTGAACGACACTGGCAGAGGCTTAGGAATCTGCTGCTGCTGTTGCTGCTCAGTTGAGGATGAAGAAGATGACGAGGAAGGGCATGGCTTGGAGCGTTTGGCTACAGGCTCGACTTCCTCCTTCTCTATCTTCCTCTTCGTATTTCCATTATCTTCTCCTTCTCCTTCTTCCAACTCCTCTTCCTCATCACTATCAATATCTTCCCATACACCCTCTAGTTCTTCATCTTCATCACCTTCATCATCCTCACCTTCTTCTTCATCAACATCATCTCCACATTCAGCATCCAAAATATCTTCTAATGCTCGATCAATCTCATCCTCAGCATCATATATAGCTTCTGCATGCCGATCTTCCTTGTCCTCAGCCTACACAGAGTCATTGAGACAAACACATATTAACCTGACCAACCAATACTATGCAATCAATCAATGTCATGACGACACGATGACTTCTTCTTACCTCAGCTAACTTCTTCGCTGCAGCTTTCAATCGTTGAGATGCTTCTAATGCCTTATCAGCATTCACATCTGCACCATCTGCTCTAGTCACTTTTCCTTTATAACAGATACGACCATTTGGATGGATCATAGCCACTTCTCCTGCAACATACATTCCTTCAATATCAGCTGGACTATATAAAGTGATACGCTTCTCTCCTTTGATAATAATATAAAGGTTATCATGATAATCATGATGTAAACCTGATGTAGAATATTCTTTTGTTAATCCATACCATAAGTTAATATTAGCAGGAATAAGTGTAGGAAAGAGACTCATAGGAATGATTGGAAAATCATGTTTTAAACTTATTAATGGTTCAGTTAAGATAGCAGGACGTCCTTCATTATCTGTTGGTAAATCTTGTGTTGTAAGATAAAGATGATCTGATTTTTTGTCAATTTCATTTAAAAAATCATGAAATGTCATTTTCTTTTCTTGTGCTTTCCCAAAATGATCAAAACAATCATTACGATATTCAATTTTCAATATGATATCTTTTTTACAATATTGTTTTAAATAATCATGTGACCATTTTGTTTTAGATACTTTCCAATCAATATCAGATAAATGATCAGTGAATTTGACTGGTGTACGGGTTGAAATATATTGATGAAAGAAAGTTTCTGGATTAATAGTATGACTAGAGAGAATATCAATCTTGGTAATACTTGGAGAACCTATATACATCATAGTAGTTGTCATCTTATTGGATTTTGCTTTATATAATAGCAACAAAAAAGGATGTTGATGTTTCTTATAATAAAGTAGTGGATGGAGATGATCCCATAGCCTAATTTCTTCTTAAGTTAATGATTAGAGAGATTCCATGGATTCCATGGAGTTGGGTTGAAAGTTAAAACACATCAACGAACCATGATTATCTCTTTACCCCTCAAACGCAGTTGATCAACTTGTTGCAAAGGAAATGTTCCTGTAAATCAAAGAAGATAATCAGGAGATTGTTAAATCTCACAACAGAGCTTGTAACAGTGCCAAGAGTAACAATAAGAGAAAGAGGCAATGGGTGATGATGATGATGATGATGATAATGAACAATCGTGCGCACAACTTAATGATCATAAACAGAGGTAGTAGACTATGATTTTCACTTTTCATGTACAAGGTCCAGTTAGCTAGCTACCACACAAATTGAGCTTCTATTGCTTTCCATCGACTATCAAACACTTGTTGTAACTCTTTCGCTGCAGCAATAGCAGGATGACCATCAGGATAAAAGCGTAGAATATTCGTGAAAAGCTGCTGAAAATCAAAAGCAAACTCTTCAGCGGAAATGTATTTACGATAGTCCAGTTTATCCTTTGATCAAGCACTATTAACACTATAAAACACAATAGTGGAGATATGCTATTACTTACCTTGATAACAGGAAGAGCATAAGATTGTTCAGCAAAGACAGGTAATTGATATTCTTTACAGTTATAACTTGTAATGATAGCAAAGAAAGCAAATGTAACAGATTTATCTGCAAACTGTTTACCCCAAAACTCTTGAAATAATGGAGTAACTACTTCATAGAAGTTCATTGGTAAACCTATTAATCAATCATAGTATTCAGTTATTCAATAACCAAGTAGTAGTGGTAGCAGTATATGTACCCACCTGTATGACTAACACGACTACGTTTAGCTGGTGGAGGTACTACACGCATTGGATTGGGGAGATCCTCATCATCTAAGAGATCAACACCACCTGCTCCAGGTGGAAGCATAACTTTTGCCTTGCCACGTGATTGTCGAGGAGCTTTTGGTGCGACTTTGCTTTTACTGTTGTCTGTGCCAGCTATAGCAGAGTATTGGATAACCTTTTTAGGAGGTTCTAGCTGAAGTACTGATTCTAGATACTCTATTTGACCCATCCCATCCCATCCCATCCATACAGAGCATTGAGGGACAAGGACAACCCAACCAACACAGAGAGAGTCAAAATGGGATGAAGTAAGACATAGTGATGATGATGATGATTTACTTTACCTTTTGACAGAGTTTGAATTTGTGTATTACAATCAATATTAGAGCTACTCACAATAGTAGCTAAGTTAGTTTTCACTTGACGAGTTTCTTCATTCATAGAGAATGGTATGACATAATTGAGATAGTTAGAAGGAAGGGATGCTTTCATATCTTTCTTTTGAAAGACAGATCGATTAATCCCTGCAGAGGAGAAGAGACTATCTGTGATATATTCCAGATATCGTCGAACATCTTCATGTTCATTCATCCCCCTTTCTCTCTCTTCTCTATGCAAACCAACAAAACCAACAAAACCAACTCAATGTTGCATTATGTTCCACCGCAACACAATAATAGTTCACCACCCTGTGCTCCGTACAGCAGTATAGGGAATCCATATATCCAGCACACGGGTCAAACACTATACTAATAATTATATCAGGTATACTATTCGGCTAACACGAATCAGTTAGACTGAACTGGTTAAGAGTAGTCTAGTCGTCTATTGGATATTGTGTGAAAGAAATCAAAAACATTTCCCAAAATCAAAAACCTCAATTAAAATTTCAAACCAGCCACGTCAAAAGATAGAGAGAGAGAGGCCTTTCTGAGACAGAGACAAAGCATCGTCATGAAGAAGAAAATAATCAAATCACACGAAACTCTTTCACATCTATAAGATCTAACAGGTAGACGTCATCTTCCCCGCAGGGAGGAGCTGTTGAAGTGGAGGGTAGAGGGAAATAGACCACTACTGCGGTCAACAAGACATAACACAATAGACAACAACCACAACAACGAAAAAACAAGAGAGAAGATCCTACCCAAAGACGATAGAAAACACTATGACTCCAGCTAAGGACCAACTGTAGCGGAAGTTACAGAGGAAGAAGAAAAGGCAAGAGTATCAAAAGTCCAGGAGACGATCTTATCCTCACTATCCCACGCTAAGACCATCTCCAGAATGAACACTACAGCCGCATCTTGGAAATGTGAAGGATGAATGACCGAGAGGTGGTTCATCACGACAGCAGCAAGAACTTCATGTTGAACACCTTCTCTTTGCAGATCAGCATGATGAGAGAGATAATCAAATGGCTCTGTCAAGGGATAGTCTGTGATGCGAGTACCAGCAAAGCGACAAATGAGCTCCACTTGGCGATCATCAGAGAGGGCAGACAGATCCCCCACAGCAGTTCTATCATCATCATTACTATCATTGCTATTGTTATTACTACTATTACTTTCAACTTGACTTCCGCATCGAAAGCGTCGTTCCAAGACCTCAATGACAGCGTCAGGATAGACTTCATGCAAAAGAGACAACAAGGCCAGCAGAGAGACAGTTCCTCGACCTGTGCATTGCCAACTATTAGCACGTATGTCAATGGAAGGCAAACATCGCTCTCGAAAGAGAACAATGAGTTTCTCGAAGTCTCCAGAGTTAAAAGCAGCAAGGAGTGGGTCAATGAGGTGAAGACGGTGAGCTTTGGGCACTACACGGTCAGCATTAGACGACAATCTCCTTTGGCGGTATTGCTCGTCTGTGTAGATTCGCAAAGGATAGGATTCATCAACAGAGGGCAAGGTACTATAATATCCACCCCCACCTCCTCCACCACCACTACCTTCTCCACCTATGCCTGGAGTTCTACCAGATAGATGAGATCTCTCACTTTCCTCTTCATCCTCTTCATCCAACACTTCGGATGATTCCTTCCCTTGTGATCTTTCATCTGATGGTAACTGCAAAGGAGATGATGAAGCAAGAGAAGGAGGAGAAGAAGAAGAAGAAGATTTCCCTCTTGTAAAAGAAGATGAAGAGGCAGAAGCCGATGGAGATTTTCGCATGAAATAGACAAGAAACAAGTGAGAGCTTTCTTTCAGCTTTCACGGTCAACTATTTGCCCTAGTTCTTCTTCTACGACTTCCTCTTCTTATTCTTCTTTCTGAGCTGTTCTTCTTTTCTCATTCTCATTCTCACAGCACAGAGTGGCCGAAGAGGGGCAGAGGGCAGAGGGCGAAGGGAGAGGGCACGACGTGGATGTTGATGTCCAGCTTCCACCTTCTTCTCGAACAAACACCCTCAGAGAAACACCTCGGTACCATTATCACGAAAACACCAATCTACGAAAATACGAAAATGACATTTTGAATTCGAGCTGTGTGCATGCCACCATCATGGGGATAATATTTCGATTGTGGGGATAATAACCAACAGAGAGAAATCAAGCGAACAAAGAAAGTAGAGAAATGGATATCGAGGAAGATCTTGATCTAGATGACGGACCAACTCGTACCATTGAACCACGATTAGCTCCATGGGTGGAGAAATATCGCCCAGAAAATGTGGATGAGGTTTCTCATCAAGAAGATGTTGTCAGAGCTCTCAAACGAAGTATTGAGATTGGTAGCATCCCACACTTACTCTTCCATGGTCCTCCTGGTACAGGAAAGACCACTACCATTCTTGCCGTGGCCAGAGCTCTCTATGGACCAGATCTCTACAAAAGTCGTATTCTCGAACTCAATGCCTCTGATGAACGTGGTATTAAAGTGGTGCGAGAAAAGATTAAGATCTTTGCTCAAGCTGCTGTTGGCACACAAAAGACTAAGTGAGACATCCACTCTCTTCAACCCCTCGTATCTGATTGACTAACCGGATGACATGCTTTTGTGTTATTGATAATGACAATGCAATCAGAGGTTATCCCTGCCCACGCTTCAAGCTTATCATCCTTGATGAGGCAGATACTATGACTCCTGAAGCACAATCTGCTCTACGTCGTATTATTGAAGTGTACTCCAAAGTCACACGCTTTTGCCTGCTGTGTAATTATGTCACTCGCATTATCGAGCCTTTGGCTAGTAGATGCGCCAAGTTTCGCTTCCAACCACTCCCACAACAAGCTATGAAGAGTCGGTTACAAGAAATTGCCGGCAAAGAGCAAGCTCTTTTCGAAGATGAAGCGTTGGAAGAGATTCTGCGGGCCAGTCAAGGCGATATGAGGAAAGCAGTGACTTTCTTGCAGTCGTGCTATCAACTTAATGGACGTAGTTCAAAAGCTGTATCTCCTACATTGGTGTTAGATATCACGGGAAAGATCCCAGACAGTTTATTGGATGAACTCTGGGAAGCTGCGAGGGGGTATGCCTTTGACAATATTCGAGTTGCTGTGGAGAATTTGGGTTATGCCGGATACCCTCTTTCAGCAGTACTTGCTCAACTTCTCTCTCATATTACCACTCGAAGTGACTTGCCATTAAGTGATGCTGATCGTGCCCTCATCGCTCTGAAGATAGCAGAGGTAGGGGATGCCTTTCTCTCTCCACTCATAATTGTCTGGCTTGGCTTAGCATTGCTAATTTGGCACATGCCGTCTTTGATTTACTTCTTGCTATTTAGATTGACGAACGACTCATCCAGGGCGCTGGCGAAGGGTTGCAGTTGCTGGATTTGGCATCTTTCATATCCAGAAGAATTCATCAGAATCCTATTATAACAGACAATCTGTAACCACTTCAAACAATAGTCTAAATAACTACTATAAACTAAGGATGAATCTATTCATGTGGCAAATATCATAGATGCTGCAGTACACACCATAGATAGTCTACTGTGTCCGTCTGTTGGAATTGTTCTTGTGCGTGGGAAATGCTGTCTTACCATTTTCTGGTTTTCATAACACCACAATAAAACACGTAAAAACATCCACAAAACCACAAAACGACCAAAAACCGAATGGCTCAGAGTCTGTTTTATTGGCGCGGCGAGTTTCTCTCCCCACAGCAGAGAGCCCAACCATTCTTTCCTTCTCCTTGCCATCCTGATCAACCAAACCCATTCTCAAGATGGTTGCCGCTTCTATGGAAAAGCTTCGTGATTGTCTTCTGGATATTACCCAGCCAGTTGCTCAGAGAACACATGCTTCATTTATTCTTCGTACCAAGGGCTGTGCCGATAGTGTGGACATCCTCTCAGAAGCACTGCGAAATAAGAAAGACTCTGCCTTGATGAGGCATGAGATTGCTTATATCCTAGGACAAATTCAAAACCCTTCTGTTTGCCCTTTACTCATTTCTATTCTAGAAGATGAGACAGACGATGTCTTGGTTCGACATGAAAGTGCTGAAGCATTGGGAGCCATTGGCTCTCCTGAAAGCTTACCTGTCTTAGAGAAGTTTCTTGATCATCCTGCACCTGAAGTATCTGAGACTTGCAAGATTGCAGTGGATTTGATTAAATGGAGGCAGTTGGGGGAGAAGGATCCACAGCGCTCACAGTATCTCTCCGTTGATCCAGCTCCCCCTTTTGCTGAAAGAAAGTCCATCGCAGAGTTGACTGAGATTCTCTTGGATTCTTCTCGATCTCTCTTTGACCGATATCGTGCAATGTTTAGTCTTCGTAACTTGAATAATGATGAAGCTGCCTTGGCTTTGGTGAGAGGATTCCAGGATTCTAGTGCTCTCTTTAGACATGAGATTGCTTATATTCTTGGACAGATGCAACGTCAAGCAAGTACTGATGGTCTTGTTACTGTCTTGCGTAATATAGGAGAGCATCGCATGGTTCGTCATGAGGCAGCAGAGGCACTAGGTGCGATCGGAGGAGAGTACATCGAGTCAGTGCTGCAGGAGTACATGGAGGATGAGGAACAAGTGGTGCAAGAAAGTTGTCATGTTGCTTTGGATACTATTGAGTATTGGAAAGATGGTGATTTTGATGCTGTACATCGTGCTCTGGAGGAAGGCAAGCCCTAGAAACTGTATGATCGACTTGACCTTAATATAAAATGAACACTAATTGTAGACTAGCCCAGAGATTTGGGATGATTTAAGAACACTCTCTCCCACATAGTTATAACAAAACTTCGAAGGCATGAGAGAAAGAGACTACGAGGATGCTTGAGATGCAGAAAAGTCAAGCTTTCGCTTTTCTTTTTCTTCGTGATGCTTCTTCCCCTTTTTGTGCTTTCTCTCTTCATCATTCTCTTGGTCACCTTCTTTCTTCTTCCTTTTCTTCTTCTTTTCCCCACTAGTGGATAGAGGTACTTGCTTTAGTTCTTGCTGTTGCTGGTGTTGTTGTCGTTCATGTTGTTGCAGTAGTGGCTGCGAATGCTGTTGTTGTGGGACAGTGTGAGAAGAGGAATTTGACAGTGACAAATGCTGAGACTTTTCCTTCTTCTTCTGCCTTTCTTCCTCACGATCCTTCTTCTGTTTCTTGCTCTTCTTCTTCTCTTCCTGCTTTTCTCGCTTCACCACGATTTGATCTGTGGGTAGGTTAGAGATGTTTGTGGAGAATGGAAGATGAGAGGAAAGAGGAGGAGAAAGGGATTGCATCACATTTGCTTCCTGTTCCGATGGTTTCGACATCTCCACAGACTCTCCTTTCCCATGACCACCACCTTCTTTCTCTCTGTGACGTTCCTTCTTCTTCTCCTTCTTGTGCTTCTTTTCAGTCCCTTGTTTATCTTTCAAGCCAACTGGACCATTGACTTGCACAGAGGAAGGTAAGGATTCTTCCCTAGGAAGTGTTTGTTCCAATTTTGCTGGCTCGTTATCTGCATGCCTTTCTCCATCGTGTGTTCTCTTCCTTTTCTTTTTATGGCTTTCCTTTGATTGTTGATCTTCTTTCATCGTAAGAGATTCAGAAGGAGAGGATATAACAAGGGAACCAGAAGTAACAGGAGCACGAGACAAGTCTGCTAGCATTTTGGAGGAAGCCTGGAGAGATTCCATAGTTGCTTTCTCGGCTTGATTCTCTTTATCTTGACTTTGCGCATTCTTTGAGTCTGGTCGCAAAGCAACAGGCACCTGGTGTTCACGATTGTCTCCCACTGTTTGTCCCACCTCCTTTGATTGCACGACATGTTCTTTTGATGGGCTGCTTGTAGTCTCTATTTGAAGAGATGATAGTTCGGACTGCTTTATCTTCTTTTTAGTATTTTTCCTCTGTGGCAGAGAAGCAGCCGATGGACTAGACAGGCAAGCCGGCGGAGAAGGAATGGACAAACCTTCGACCGATTTGGTTCCCTCTTCAATAGGCAACTTATTGCTTCCTCTCGACTCCATACCAACTTGGTCGTTGTCGTTATCATTTTTCTCCTTCTCTCGTGATGAGTCAGGGAGTGTTTCAATAGGATTTGCTGTCTTAGCAGCAACATCTGAAGAAGCTTGACTCAGGATAGTGCTTGTTGTTAAGACACCTACACCTTTCCCTTTTCTTGGCTGCTTTGTCGAAATAGTGGGTTGAACATTGACAGACACGGAGGATTCCACTTGTTTTGCCACCGATGAGGAGGTTCCAATCTTGCCGCCCGAGGTTTTGTTGTGTTCTCCTTCTCCAGCAGATGAAGTTGTAGGCACAGATGATTGCACTTCACCATTAACCCCGTAATCTTCTTTATTCAGTGATTTGTCATCTTCATCGTCATCCTCATCCATATCCCATTCCGTAGAATCTTCATCAGCTGTTTCTTCATCTTCTTGCTGAGACTTCTTCCTTTTCTTTCGCTTTTCAATCTTCTTCTTTTCCTTCGATTCTTCATATTTCTTTTCATAGAACTCCAATAAATAGCTCACTTTTTCCTGAAAAGTGACCACATTTTCATCATTTGCAGGACACTTTTTACGCAAATCGAGCCAACGATGCCCTATTAGTGGAAAACCATTCATCAACATGTTCTAATTCAATCAAGAGTATTAAAGGAAGAAGATGCTCTTACGTGGAGAATCCAAGGACAACACTTCTTTGAATCTTCCCCAAGGTACCTGATCTTCATCTTCGACTTGTGAATCCCTTAAATACTGCAACAATTCGAGGGTTTTGGGATACGTTGCTGAATTATTCTCAATTAATCTTCCATTCTAACCATGAAAACAAACAAGGTTCAGCCAAGAACAGTAATTTCGAAGTTATTGACTCACCCGATAATTGCATTGTTTTTTATTGCCAATTTTAGAGAGTTCATCAATGATAGCATTATTATCAAGTTTATTAAGCACACGTTGTGCTGCAATGTGTGGCTGATAGTTACCGCGATGGTTATACTTTAGAAGAATATTCCAGCGGCGTTGATAATCCAAAGGCGTGCGTTCGTTATTCAACAGAGCAGCCACTACTGTGGGAGAGATAGGAACATTGGGCAACACTTCCGTCTCTTCCACTTTTCCAACAACACAATGACAACAGTAATCAACCTATGTCTGACTACAGACATTGAAAGATGACAATTACCTGGTAGTTTCAAAGAGGTCAAAACCGCTGTGATAATCTTGGCATCCTCAGCAACTGTAAAGAAGCCCTTCTTCTTGCGCTGTAGCATGAGGTACTTATGCTGACAATCATCTTTGGGGAAAATGAATCATTCAATCAAAACAAGTCAACAAAAGGCTGTGTCAAAGCACTTACCAGGTACTCTTCCAAGCATCTTTCCAATGTGGACAAATCTCGGCCCATGCTGCTTGACCTATTAATTGCATTTGATTACACAGTTCCATCTAAGGCACGTTTCTAATATTAACAAGATGGCTCTTCAAGCTTACCAACTCGACTAATCGCTCATTATCTTCATCTGTCCATGCATCCTTATTTTGATGATTTTTGCGAACCAGCTTGCGCAGAATAAACATGCGAACATTCTAAGACCATAATCATAAGAAAGTATCAATGAGATATGATAGAAAATCCAAATCTAACCAAGGTGGTTTACCTCATAATTTCGATAAGGAACAACCTCTCTCATCCTTTGATGAAATCGTTTCAAAGCTGCCTTGAGCGATTTGTCTGGAGTGCGTTCTCTAAAATAGGGGAAGATATCAGCGTGCGTAAGTTCTTCCACAGAGCAAAATTCATCAACTGCATTCATTATCAATTCTTGCTCTTGCTTGCTGAATCGACCAACGATAGAACGATCTTTCGGTACAGTCTCTGGATTAGCAATTAGCCTCAATCCTTCTTGTTGCTCCCGCATTTTCATATACAGCGCAATAATCTCCTCAAGCATTTTCTTATACGTCCCCGCCTTACAACTTTCTGGAGGTAATTCCAAAGCGGATTCAATATGAAGACGAATATCACGAAACTTCAGCTTTTGAATATCTTCATGGTGATTGAGAAATTCAGAAGCGAATCTTCTCATTCGCATACGAAGGGTATCCGCCTGTTCTTCTTCTTCTTCTTCTTCTTCTTCTTCGTCGTCATCATCATCATCTTCTTCTTCAGTTTCACTAGAAGAAGAAGAAGACACTTGAGAAGGTTGAGACCTTCTCTGCCTTGGTTTGGGGGTCGTGGTAACAGATTTTGATTGTCTTGGTACACGCTTTTTCGTCACTTTAGGAGTAGCTCCTTCAGAAGCCTCCGTTGTTGTTGCTGTTGCGTCCACATTCTCTGGAGTAGACTGTTCTTCAACTCCTTCAACAGTCGTGGTATTTGCCTTAGTAACAGATTTTCTTGGTTGTTTGGCAGGAGTCGAACGACGAGCACGGGGTTTCTTTATCGGCGTAGGCTCTACCGTTTCATCATTGCCAGAACTAGGCTGTGCTTCCATAGCTCCATCATCACCACTGCCATTCCCTTGTTTCTCCTGCCAAGCGATTAGATAGGCTGCTATGGATTGCTCTAAGAGAAGACGACGTGCTCCTGACTTACACTCATCTTTCTCCATCTTTAATTGTTCTTCAACATGTTGTCGAACATCTTTGAATTTTAATTCTTCAAGATTACTTTGTTTGTCTAAATAGCTTTGAACTGATTCTTTAATACTGTCTGCTAGAGATGATGTCATGCTTGGAAAAAATGAGAAAAAGGAATTTCTTCTTCCACTTATTTAGAATGAGAACAGACAACAAGAGTACTAGAAATGTTAAGGAAATCAAGACTGATTGAGTCAAGTAGATAGGATTTCTCAAATAATGTCAAAACAATTCTGGAATTAAATTAAATTGAATTGAATTGGATTATGTCCTCCTCGTTCAGCGAGGCAGCAGAGGCAAAATCGAAGGGGAAGTTGTAAAAGTCGATTTAAAACTCTTCACTTACTGTTGGAGAAATCGCGATAGCTTACCAGTCAGCGGCTAGGTCCCGCGCAAATAGTAACTTTTCAAAATTCGAAAAATGCCTAATCAATGATGATGATATGATGCACTTGGACATTATGCTAATGAACTTGTTATATGCACTCTGCCTCTCTCTTCATCCCTGACAGCTCCTCAAGATATTCTCCGCATCGTTTTGTTCAAACATACTAAATAGTGATTATTCTTTCGAGAGTTCGTACTGAACATAAACAATCCAAAGCTTAGAAACAAACTTTCTATTACAAAAATGGTGATTAATTAATTAATTTGGTCTCTCTCCACTACCAGGTATAATAGCATTCATCTGTTCTTCGAGCTTCTTCAAGAGATATTGACGATAACCGCCAAAGCCAGAATCCCACACAGTAACATTTTGATCTTCGACAACCCAAAGAACACAATCAGTTGTCTCAATCAAGCGTGCATCGTGAGACACTAAGACAACGCCTCCATTATATACCTTGAGAGCGTCACACAAGGCATCAATAGATTCAATATCCAAGTTATTGGTAGGTTCATCAAGGAAGAGAATATGGGGGTTCATCAATGACAGCTCGACAAAGACGACACGAGCTTTCTGACCACCACTGAGGTCGCGAATAGGAATTGTATGAGCATGTCCTTCCAATCCATACTTGCCAAGCTTGTTGCGGACGCTTTGGTACGTTTCCTCATTGAAAAGCCTTCGCAAGTAGGTGACAGGATCTTCCTCCATTGGAAGACGATCGACAAAGTGCTGATTATAAACACCAATACGAAGACGGGGATTGCGACGCACTTCACCAATAGGAGGATCCACTTCTCCTGTGATAATCTTGATGATAGTACTCTTACCACTACCATTGGGTCCCACAATACAAACACGCGAACCAAGATCCAAGCCGAAGTTGAGTTTCTTGAACAACCACGGCAACTTTTCATTATAGCGGAAATCCACATCGCGCACTTCCATAATAGGCGGACTTAGAGGAACAACATCAGGAAAGCTAAAGGCGACAGTATAATCACGAGGACGATTGAGCAATTTAACAGCAGACTCAGCGGATTCCAAACCACCCGAAGATGCAGCAGCCACTTCAGCTTTTTTCGCTGCACGAGCACCTGGCTCACGAGACTTGGACTTCATGTTCTGAATCTGAGCCTTCTCAGCATTGGCCTTGTTAAGACCTTTAGCCTTAAGCTCCTTGAGTTTCTTCTCTTGCTTCTCCCAATCTTTCACCAACTGCTTGCGGCGAGTAGCTTCCTGTTCTTTGAAAGTATCATAGTTGCCCTTGTACGTAATGAGCTTTTTATCTTCGAGATGAAGAATTTCTTGACAAACACTATTCAAGAAATCTTGATCGTGAGAGACAATCAACAAGGTCTTCTTCCACTTCTGCAGATAGTCATCCAACCACAGCACAGCTAATAACAAAAGAGCAGAACACAAATGAGGATCAAACGGAAAACAATACCAAACAATATTATCTCACCATTAAGATCCAAATGGTTGGTAGGCTCATCCAGCATGAGCAAAGTGGGCTCCATAAACAGTGCACGAGCCAGAGAAATTCTCATGCGCCAACCACCAGAGAAATACTTGGTGGGACGCACTTGCATTTCGGCATCAAAACCCAAACCAAACAGGATTCTACGTGCACGCGACTCAGCTGCAGCTGCACCAATATTAGCTAACTGCTCATAGACTTCTCCAAGACGTTGATCCTTCGCCTCATCAGCCTTTTTCTCCAATGCTGCTAACAATGCCTTTTCTTCTTGGACAAGCTCCCAACGAACTTTATCAGCTTTCAAAACAGCATCCACAGCTGGTGTTTCATCAGCCATAACTTCCTGCTCCACGTAAAGAAAATCAACACGAGGAGGAACTTTCAATTCTCCTGATGCAATCATCTTCAATAAAGTAGACTTGCCAGCTCCATTGGGACCAACAAGACCATATCGTCTACCATGAGCAATGGTCAATTCGGAATTGAAAAACAATTCTTTGTTGTGTGCAGAGATCGAGAAGTTGGGAATCACAATATCCAATGCATTCTGCCATTGAGGATCGTTGATATCCACCACAGTCTGACTCACAGCAAATTGAGCACCTTCAGCTGAAGCTTTCATCATCGCACGATTATACTCTGCTTCACGTTCTTTAGCTTCAATTTCTTTTGCTAACTTTCTGCGATCACGATTGCTTAATTTTCCTTTCTTTTCCAGCGCATCCTCGGAAAGGTCCAGAGTGGTGTCTTGATTGGGTCGAGCATCTTCGTCAAAGACATCATCACCATACATAGTAGCCATCATTCTGGCTAGTTTATCAGGATCTGTCTCCTCTTCAGCCACAGCAGGCTCAGGCTCAGCCGAAGTGGCAGACACCTCGGCAATAGGAGAAGATGCCTCCTCCACCTCAACCGAGACCACCTCAGGTTCAGGTTGAGGCTCAGGCTGATTGGCCTTCTCTTCCAAGGCCTTTGCTTCGGCCTCACGCTTTGCTGCATCGGCCGCTTCCTTATCTTGCTTGGCCTTGGCCAATTTCATTTCCAACTTGCTCAATTTCTTCATTCTCAAGAAATAAATATAGATACTTCAAGAAAGTACGAAATATAAAATAAAGCTGGAGTGAGTTAGACTAGTTTTGGTCAGAGGCCAAAGCAGAGTGGATGAGATGATGACGATTGGTGGCTGCGGCGGGAGGAATGGCGGGAAAAGCGCGTTTTTAGATCGAAGAGACCATCTCTCTCATAAAGGAAAGGAAGGAGTCGAGCCTCAATCTTTACTACGATCAGTATCGATATGTTTGACGTCTTTTGTACTACTTCATGCTATCCAGAAATTTATTTCAATTAAATGAACTGGCTTGCTGAAATAATAGAAGAACTATTTATACCTTGACATGATTTCGATTTTCACTATTCCATGGAAAGAAAATGTGGATTCCAACGATTCCACAACTGCCGCCCTCTTGGTCTCTTGCAATTGATACAGACAGAATCATTACGGAGAGAATGGAAGGATATTTAAACAAGAAAGGTAAAGGCGAAAGTAGCTTTGGACGCCGAACATGGAAGAAACGATGGTGTATTCTAGAAGATCAGACTCTGTCCTATTTTGAAGATCTTGATAAACAAGGACTGCCCGTTGGTCCAAAGGGTCAGTTAGATATCACTCAAGCTATGGTCGAAGGTGTAGATCACAAAGAGAAAGACTTTGTCTTCTTAATCAAGTCTTCTCATGACAATCAAGGCACTTTCTTCCAAGCTCCTGACCTTAAATCATATAATGGTATTATTGATTTTCTTCTACTTCTTCTTCGTTTTTGCAGTTGTTCTGTTGTCTCTGCTAACGACGACGATGATGATGATGATGCTCACAGCTTGGATGAAAGCGCTTATAGCAGCTGCCTTGGATGAAGGAGATGATAATATTGAAGATGACTATTGCCACCTAGGCCTCTCTATTACAGCCAAGCCTACAACAGCTGAGGTAATGATAGCCACTACCTCACTACCTCGCTCTCACTACCTCGCTGCCTCACTAATACCTCACTACATTGCTACCTCACAACCTTGCACGACCACTTAGAAACTGACTGTCGTTATCTTGTCTTTGAATAGGTCAACCGTGCCTATCGTAAGGCAGCATTACGAGCACATCCTGATAAGGGAGGTGATCTCACTGAGGTCAGTCCACCCAACGGACAAATGAATGAACAAATGAACAAATGATATGACATGTTTGCTTGTGTCTATAGTTCAAGCACTTACAAGAGTCCTTCAATCGAGTGATTGCATATATTGAAGAAGAGGAGAAAGAGAAGTTGTACAAATACATTACCTATCAAGTCACCTTATATAAGAATCCTGGAGAAGCTGGGCTGGGATTAGTCGTTCTAGAAGATCCTGGGAAAAAGACCATCCGCATCAAGGTAACTACACCTATTAATTGAAGAGTTGTTAGCTTATTGTCAATGAGGTTGATTGAGATCTCTCTGTGTGCAGTCAATCCTCCCTGCTGTTCGCATCGACTCGCTTTCCGATGAGGCACAGGGGCATCTCTCACCAGGTGACGTATTGATTGCAGTGGGTGCGGAAACTGTAGAGAAGATGCCCTTGACGAGAGGTAAGGGATAGATAGGAGAACATAATTTACACATTGTTTACCCGTTGAATGATAATGTAATCTGGATTGTGATTGTGATATGCAGTGGCACAGAAGTTGGGTGATGGCCGAGTGCCACCAGGTCAGTCAGTGAAGTTGACCTTTCGTCGCCGTCTGTTCCTTGATGGAAAGGAAGTTCCTCCAGAAGCAGATCTCTTTCAAAATAATTCTAATGATGGTCACGAGGCGGATGCAACGACTACTTCCTCAAATAATAATGTTGGGAGTGAAGGAAGCAAATCAGACAAGAACAGCTTCACTAATCCCTTGAGAAACACTTCACCTAGTAAGCTACAATCTCTTCATCAACTACCTCAAAGAAGATTTCCTCATCTTATATCAATTACTTGGCAATGACTACTACTATAGGTCGTGCAGGGAGTGCTAAGGAAGAGAAGAGTGAAAGAGCATCTACAAACTCCGCTCCTCCCACAGCACCTACTACTAACACTAACACTAACACTACTGGAGGAGGAGGCGAGGAATATGATATTGATGAGACAATTCGCACTTCATTCTCTACGGAAGAAGTTAAACCACCAGCGAAGCCTTCTGTTGAACCTCCTTCAGCCACCCCTGCCAATTCCTCTTCTACTGCCTCTTCAAAGACACCTTTCTCTTCAGCACAAACAGCAGCTCAGATAGGATCATCCATCAAGAATCTTCTCAACAAATCTGGTGCAAAGCAACCAGCACCCACGGCTCCAACTAATCGCACGTCGAGGCCTGTGTCAACTACAGGAGGCAACAATGATGGAGCAGAGAAAGGGAGTGCGGGTGGTGGAGGAATAAAGGATTTGTTTGGCAGCGTGTCAGCTCCAACGGCTACTAACTCTGCTACTCAGAGTGCTGATCCTGCCCCAGCCGCTGTAACCAAGGCAACAGCAGCAGCTGCAATGTCAGCAAGTGAGCGAGAGGCTCTTCTTGCTGACCTTGCTCTGGCTCGTGATGATCTTTCTACACTGCGACTGTCTCTCGCTCAGGCCCAACAAGATTTATTACAACGAACCAATGGAGAGAAGCGCTATCAAGAGAAAGTACAGAACTATGTTAAGCAGCTTATGACAACAGGAATAGGGTCATCTCCAGAGGAGACCTTGCAAAGACGCAGACAAGCACTTTGGCCATCTTCTTATGCTCTTCTGTCAGAAGCGAGTAGTAGCACCCCTCCAATGATAAGCATTGATGAAGTTGAATCCTTATTGACAAATAAAGGGTATGACAGAGAGAGTTGTATTACTGATACTAATCGATTGGCTATGCGACGAGCTGTCAGTACTCTTGTTGCAACACCTAGTGGTCAAGCAGCTTTCCAACAATGGCAACAACAACAAGAAAGAGAAGACTCTGTGATCAGAGGACAACTAGGGAGCACCAGCACAAGTAGGAAAGGTGTGGTGGAGCGATTGGAGAGGTTTGCAGAACAATTACAAAGCTTCTCTTTGTCTAATTTATCTTCTCCCCCTTCCCCAGTCCACTGAGCCTTTACTGCAATGCCTGTTGCATGTAGGGAATACCGTACGTACATCTATATATATACTACATCTTATATAAATAATGAAGCTAAGACTAAGCTTAAACATTTATTTCATTAATATTAGTTCATGATAAGTAAATGTTCTTTAGCAACACGAGGTTTGAATTACAAGTGATCCATTCCTCTAATCTCGCAATCAATGATGTCACAAACAATATAGTCGAATCTCTTCATGGAATCCATGGAAGAACAAAAACCTAACCACAACAAACAAGCGGTCAAATTCTGACTTTGACTATACAGATGTTCGACTTTTAAATACCCATATCTCACTTGTGCTGGCAATTAACTGCCTTATGTCTTATTAAGTTAATAGTCCAGCATTCGGTTGGAACCATTTAACAACCTTTGAATAAGAACCTACGGTAGTGTACGATTACTCTATTTAATAATGAATGTGATTCTTTGCCTGATTGTTCTTTGTTTCTTATCACTCTTCATTGATCAAATCAATGCTGCTTCTACTAATAATAATAATAAGAAGAAGGACTTTCCTTATAGTTTAGAAGGTAAACCGTATTATTACATTTATGAGTGGCCAAATGAATTGGATGATGTTTGGCCACCTTATAATACAACTTTACATCCTAAATCTACTTATGATCATTCTTTCAATGAGAATGGTGGAGCAGGGAAAATGTTAATACCTGATCTTGGTCTGTTCCAAACATGGCAATTTTCATTATATAAGAATGTTATGTCTCGATTACGAACAAGTCCACAAAGAACATATGATCCTTCTCAAGCAAGTGCTTTTATTATTCCATTTGATGGTGGTGTTCATTCTTATATTGATCATTTAAATGGTCGACCACGATTAGCTTCACCACATGGTTGGCAAGCGATTCAATTATTAAAACAAGCACAACAAAATACTTCTACATTTTGGAAATATCATGGACATAATCATTTTGTCTTCTTTAGTATTACTATTTTTCAAATGGTAGGTATTGGTGTGAAAACATTTTGGATGACAATTTGTCAAAATTGTACTTCCATTGTCATTGAAACTTCACCAACTAATACAGCTATATCAGGAAGAAGTAATAAATATTGGTATGCTGCACCTTATCCTTCATCTTATCATTGGTGGGAAGGAATTAAAGAATTACCTTGGATAATGAAAGAAAAGACAAAAAGAGAGATTTTCGTATTATTTATTGGATCAGTGAAAACATCCAATACAAAGAATAATCTTTTACGTAGAACTTTATTTCAACAATGTAAAAGTTATTCTACATGTCAATGGTATCCAACAAGTCATAGTTGTAATGGTGTTGTTAATGCAACATCTCAAATGTTACTCTTTCGTCAAGCACGATTTTGTCCTGCTCCACCAGGTGATAGTATTACAAGGAAATCTATTTTTGATGCTTTAATTGCTGGTTGTATTCCTGTTATCTTTGCTAAAGCATCTTTATCACAATATATTTGGTATTTTACTGAAACAGAGATTAAAGAAGTTTCTGTCTTTATACCACAACAATCTATTTTAGATCAAGGAGCAAATTTTATTGAAATTTTACAACAAATTTCAGATGAAGAATTAATATCTAAACAACAAGCAATTGCTAGAATTGCACCAAGATTACAATATGCTGTTGTACCTTCTCATCTACAAGGAGGTAATCATCCTGGACAAGTGTGGAGTCCACCTTTTGAAGATGCTGTTGATGTGATCATCTCCAAGATTTTAGATCGTCGAACCATTGAACCTTTAAATGGATTTTCTGATTTAGATCTAACTCGACAAAAGTGTATGCAGAATGATATAATGCAGAATCATGCAGACTACGCGGGACTCTTCCCTGGGCAAAGCAAAGGTCGCTCAGGGAATAATGTAGCAGAGAGGATCTGGAAAGCCAATCGATGTGAACTCTATAATCGAACAGAAGGTTTCCAAGCACCCACATTTACTGTGCAATGGTAGTAAGACATGATCAGCGGAGAGGAAGAGAGAGAGCGAGAGGGTTGTGGTATTAGATTTTGTTTCTATTATGAACAGTATGAGGAGAAAGCCACTCATAGTGGATGTTGAACACCTTATATACAAGAAGCAAGAAAGAAGATGATAATTTGAATATCAACGCAGGCTGAGTTTGCAAATGGGACAGACTGCGTTAGTACGCAACCAGGGATCAAGACAATCTGCATGGAAACGATGTGTACAAGGAAGAGCTTTGAGTCGATCACCAACTTCATAGCCTGCTAAGCAGATATTACATCTACCTAAGCGATCGTCATCCTCTTCCTCATGGTGATGATGATGATTCTGTCGTTCCAAATCATCATCGTCATCATCCATTATTAACCTCGACGAAGATGATGTCGACCTCGCTGAACGATGAACATCTTCATGTCTTAATACTGTCACAGGTAAACTAGCAATAAGTTCATTCGAAGCTCCTCGTTGTCCACCACTTCCACCTCCATCAAGTTGTTGCAATAACTCGTAGTCCTCCCCTGTATCATAACGAAATAAGATAAAATGAGAGGAGGAATGAGAAGGTTGAGTGTTCATTACTAACCAGTGAAGTCTCGACTAATGAGCATCATGCGCAATCGGGACATAAGCTGAGGCATGGCCATGGGGTCGCCATCTCGAGACATTCGAATCATATGAGCCAATAGATACTGCTCTTGTCTTCCTAAAGGCAAACGTGTTGTAGCAGCAAGTCGACTACTAACTTGATAATACCGTAGATAACGTAGAATCTGAATGATGGTCATCCAGGAGATTAAGGAGAGCATGAGTGAGATCCAGATGGAAGTCGTGGCACTCATACTATTATGATGAGAAGGATGAAGAATGGATGTCTCATTCTGACCATTATGGAGGGTAGTAGCATTAATATAAGTAGTACTGTTATTTCCATGTAGTGGATGATAGTGAAAGAGTCCATTCCTATTATCACTATTCCCATAGGTACTACTATTCAGAAGTTGTGCTTGTCTTGTGAGATATTCTACACGATGACGATGAAAAGCTTGTTCATTAACATCTACTAAAAGGATATAGAATGCCATCATTGTAAGAATAGAAGAACAGAGGATATATTTTAATCGTTCACCCAATCGACCATGTAAACTTTGGAAAAGTCGTGTAGAAAGTGGTAATGTATGATTTGAATTCTCTGGTAAACCAAATTGTTGCATAGCTCGTCGTGTACCAGATTGTAAATGAGAACGAAGAGAGGTAAATAGATCCATGTTTAATAATGAAAAGTGAAGAAGAAGGTGAAAAGCAAAAGGGAAAACAGAACTTGACTATTCCTATTGTTGTTTTCCTTGTCATTGCAGCAGAGCAATGAGCACCACCTCTCACAGCACAGCCTGCTGCTTGCTCTCTGCTGCGTGTGCATGCATGCACCGGACCGGGAGAAGAGGGTCCCCTGTTAAGTTAACGATAGAACAAAGCACCCTCTGATTTGAAAACCGAGAGGAAACAGCAATCTTTTAGAATAATTATCTTTGATGATTCTGTTGATCTTACTGGAAGGAATTTTGAAGTCTCTCATATGATCCAACAACAACAAGTCTAACTACTTTATTATATCACATCACACAATTAACAACTAGTTTGAAATTCTTACCAAGATAGACAACAACAAGAAAGAAACATAACAAAAATATTAACTCGCACAAACAGATAATAAAGTAGATGAAAAACTCAAACTAGTTTCCTCTTTCAATAGACATGCAGTGAAACACTCGTTCATCTAATGAGTTAATCGATAGCACCACCACCAGATGTCCTCTGTCTTTGTTAGCATAATCATGATCATTATGGATTGCATTGCCTAGTTCCCTGGAGCCACTTCAAATACAAACACACGGTTAGCATTCAAACCTTGTCTTATATTACATCATACATGTTCTTACCATGTGCACCATGTCCATCACCCCCACCACCATTCGCATTCTTTGGTTTCATACGTTGATTAGCTGACCCTGTATTCTGAATAAACGCTGCAGCGCCAGGAGCGAGTTGCCCCACACTCTTACCACGTGTCATCTTATCATAATACTTTGGTTGAACATGCATTTGCATAATTTCAACAATAGAGACATATCTATGATTACTTAATTGAATACGTCGATTTGAACAACGTTCCCAAAATCGTCTACCAAAAACATTTTCTTGTATTTTCAATTGCATTTGAAAAGCTGGAAATAATAATTCTTGATGACTTTTAGCAAATCTTGTAAATTTTGGTAAATCAAAGTCACCACGTAACTCAATTTTTTTCATTTCTTGTATAATATGATGAGCACGTGGATTATTTTGATAAGTTCGACCATAAAGATCTTTTACCATATGTTGAACTTCATCCTCTGAGAGAATACCACTTTTATCTTTATCATAGAGATCAAAGGTAAAGATATCTAAAGTTGCCATCCCTAAAGTACAATAATTCCATAAAGATAAAACAAATTCACGAAAATCAATTTTACCCGAATTATTCATATCAAAGACAGAGAAAGCACGACGTGTGAAAGAGTTATTTTCAATATCTAAAGCATTTAATAACTCCGCCATATCCACAGCACCACTTTGATCACGATCAATCTTTTGATAAAGATCCAAGAATTTACGAATTTCTGAATCTGATAGTTTTAATGCTTTAAATTGGGCATACCAAGCTTCAGGGATAATACGAGTGAGATTATCACCACCACAACAACAACAACCCATGTTCTTCTCTATTCTATCAACACTATGAAGTGATAAGAGTTAATAGAGGATTCTTGGTAGAATTGATATTGTTAATTTATCTCCTTACAGATAGAATGACCAGCAGAAGCGGATAGGCAAGCTGGGGTGCAGAGCAAAACAACAAAAACGAAACCACCCCTCTGCTGTGTGCAAAAAAACACGTATTTTGTGAAGTTAACCCTACTGTATCATTCCCAACCCATCGTTTTTGGATGTGATGGATGATTTCCCAGTACGGCAGATTGATTGATATGTGATCCTTAAAAGATCAAATTATCGTAAATGCTTTAGACGTTAAATATTGTTGTTGAAGGCCAGGCGAGTTTTCAACCCATTCATATGAACCGTGAAATAAAAATGTCACCCCCTCTGCATTCTCGTGACAAGAATGTAAGTGAGTATAATGCAAGAATATAATCGTGACTTTGTTGGGATATAATGTGAGCTCTCCTATATTGAACTTCGACGCAAAGTCAAAGCATGCAAATGCTACGAGGTTCAAAGCAAACCTGAATAACGGAGCATAAGCACAACAATCGCATAGGCGACTAGCCGGAAGTTAACACTAACCCCCCTAACCCTAGCTCTAAATCCATACTGTGCTTCAATCTCATAAGAAAATGAACGAAGCGAAACTTTTAAAGTTGTTATTCAGATAGCAACACGTCAAGTTAAACAGACACTCTATCCAATAAATCTCTTCTAGTCTATAGCAATAGGGTATCAAAGCAAAGAAATCCGAAGACACGAAGAAAAGAGGTTAGATCACTTGGCGACAGACTTCTTATAGGCCTCCACCAGCAATCCCTGAGAGGTGAGCACGCCAAGTGTCCAGAAAGCAGTACGCAACCATCCATTCAAGGGTGACAAATAGACTCCTGTGAAAGCAGCACGAAGAAGAACAAACTGAGCACCAGCTTGAGCAATAACACGCGAGTCGACATTGGTCGTGAGAGCAGAGAGAACAGAGATGGAGAAATAGATCAACGCCTCCCAGCCATTCTGATGGCAGCCATGACAAGCAGCCATGAACTTTCCCAAAGGAGAGTTTTCACTGATAGCCTTATCAGAAGCAGCTCGACTTTCTCGAATATCTATACTACGTCCTTCATCTTCCAGTTTTTGGACAAGGCATCCAATCTTCATAGCATGAGGGACATAGACCAGCGAAAAGGCCATGCCCAGAGAGAAGTATGGATTCCATTCAGGAGCTAAGCTAATAAATCCTTTATAGAATCGAGACCAATCAAGATTCATCGTGTTGATCTTTCCTAACCACGCCATGGTTCTGGTTGATGAACAAATGAGTCATCCTCCCACACCCCGCAATTCAATGGCTTAAATGGTAAAATATGGTAAAACCACTTTAGCCAGCTGCCGTTACTAGTACTGGTACCAATCCCATCACCACATCAACAGGTGAAGCAAATAGAAGATGGACTTTGTTAGAGTAGAATTTGCTATAAGAGATGTCACTCCACCCAAAACTATTAAAAGAAAGAAGAAAAAGTGGACTTCTGGAGCAGGTGGAGGAGTTCCCAAGACTTCTCAAGACGCAATCCTTCAATCCTCCTATCATCCAAACAACCGTCTTGTACGAGACAATCGTTCAACTGATCCACTGGTTCCTGAAGTTGAGCATGAGGTAGAAGACGATCATGAGGAGAGGAGGAAGGTGGGTCAGGGCGGAGGTATGCTGGCTCTCCCTCGTCTGCCTCTTCGCCCCAAGTCAGCCAATATCCTCACCAACAAACACAGTCATCACTCTGAATCAACAACTGTGACTAATAAGCCTGCCTGGAGATTTGACTCTTCTATTGATCGAGAGCGTTTATTACAGGAACAAGACCTTGCCATCTCTTCCTATCGCCTGCAGCATTCTTCTATCTATGGCGACAGTAGACTGGATGATGACGACGAGGGGGAAGAAGGAGAAGACGGAGGGGAAGGACACAATGCACGAGGAAATATTTCAAAAGTGCTTCCTCGCCCTAAGAGTAGTTCTCATCCTATCCCTTCACCTAGTGAAGGTTATGGACGTAATCGTATTCTGCCACAAACAAGCGGAACTGTGCGAAACAATCCTCTCTATCAATATCCATTCCTTCGAGAAGATAAAACTGGGATACACCCTAAGCGTTGGTCGGTAATGAGTATTGAGACCGATGATCCTGACCGCCTCAAGCCAGTCCTACAAGCACCAGGCAAGTCTCAGGCTGACTTCCATCGATATTTCCATGCTCCCCCACCTCCTTCCTCTCCTTCCTCTCCACCTAGTGGTCGTCGTTCTCAACGGGAGAGAGTTGCCAGATATAAAGATGTGGAGAGTATTCCTGATCTCTCTAAATGAGTTTGATCTTGTTGTTCCGTGTTATGAACGTCAGGCAATAGAACAGTTTGATTTTTGATTGATTGAGACTGGAGGCAAAACGAACGACATCGACCTCTCTTTCTTAATTGCATTAGTCTTTTAGCCCTGGTTGTATGAGGTGATTTGTTCTCTTTGTACTTATGATGTGTATTGGTTTGTATGTTAGTGTGGTGGATTCACGATTAGAACAAGTAAATGAATGTCTGGTCCAGTGTATGTTCGTGTTTGTTCTTCATGTAGGATAGTGTAGTGATTGTCAGCAGCAATAGATGGTCTTTCACTTGGTGATGTAGTGAATTTGTGTAAAGTGCAGTAGTCTTTATAAAAATCAATAACAACCAAGCAAAAGGCTCATTTATCTTATCCACTTACTACTGCATGTAGCTATATACATCCGTGGATACAAATATATTATTAATTGCGTTAAGCCCACTTAACGGACTCGAGTTCCTGAATCTTGCGACGAGGGGCGTTCTTTCGCTCTTTACGTATCTGTTTCATCTCTCTTATCCATTCATTAGGATCGCTAGGCATGGCAGGATGATGAATACCAAGCTCTCGGCATCGACTGCGCAAATAGCAAATATTTCGTTCCGAAATAACTACTTTCTTGGTGGTAGCCTCTTCAAGAACCTTCAGGGCCTCAACTAACATCCCACGCTGAGTGAGTGATCTCAAGACCATGCCATAGGTTTCGGCTGTTGGTACGATTTCACTGGCAGAGGCCTTCTGCATCACACCCAATGCTTGCGGTAAGTCATTAACACGCAAAAACATGCGCACAAGATGTTCATATGTGATGGGACGAGGGATAAGTTGACGCTGCCCAAACATGGCATAGATCTTCAAGGCATCTTCGACATGACCCGCATCAGCTGACACAGCAAGATAGCTAGTGAGGACTTTTTCATCAGGCTCATATCCCAAGGTCAAGAAATGCTTGTAGAGTAGCTCAGCACGGCGCTTGTGAGCTTTTCTGCGCAATGAGAGGGGTATGTGGCGGTAATAGTAATAGGAAGGAGAGGGAGCTTTCCCAAACTCAACCATCTTCCAATCAGTCTCGATGAGCTTCTCTAATTGGTGGCGATACTCGTCCACTTCATTCTTCTGTGTCTGTCCTCCTGGATAACCTCCTTCCAACAATTGCAGACTCGACGCTTGCACACGAGCAAGCTCTCGAGCTTCTTCAAGCTCATCATGATCCATTGATAAAAGACCGGAAGAACGACTTGGGAGCGTTGGGAAGGGGTTGGCGAGCTCTTGGGCATTTCGATCACGGAATCGAGCAATATACTGAGGTTGCTTCAAATGAGATCTGTCCTCAAGGAGTTCACGGACTTCATCTTCGGTGAGATCCTCATCGTCATCATCAACTTGAGGAGCTTCGAAATCATCGTCCATATCCGCTAGAGGATCTTCGTCAACATCCTCTCCGTCTTCGTCATCATCCTCTTCGAATTCAGCCATTCGACCAGCCGCTCGTGCAAGAATCTTCATCTTCTTTTCCTGAGCCTTTCTGATTTTTGAACGCCTCAAACGCACGGCATGACGGAGCATCTTTTGACTTTTTTCCTCTTCAGCATCCTCATCATCTTCCGCTGTATCTTTCAAATCTACTTTCACTCGTCGTCCTGGTGCAGCTTGAGTTTCAGTATACAATCCCTCAGAGACTGGGAGAAAAAGAGAAACAAGAGAGAAGTCATATTCCATGCACTGGAAAGTTTAAGAAAATAGATCCACTTACTGTAGCGAGCCATGCGGAGAGGTCCTAATTCCTTAGCGGCAAGCTTCTCCAAAGACATTCGCTCTGGCTTAGGAATATATCTTCCTTTCCATCCGTATGTACTTGCGCCAACATTCTGAGCATAGGCGTAGGCGTCGAGAAGGTTAACGAAGGTTTCTCGATCAATAGACAGGCCCTTCTGTTGCATTTCCCAGAAGTAGAACTCAGCAGCAACAGGATCACCAGCTTTACCAAAGGCATAGATGACCTTGTTATAAATGGCAGTGGTTGGCATCATTTCATGAGTTTCCATCATAGTCAAAACATCATTGACCGTGTTTTCATAACCTTTCACCCAATGTGGGGCGCGAGATGCGGCTGAGAGAAGACTCAGGAAGACACTCTCATCAGGTCTGAGACCAATCGACTTCAACTCATCGAAAAGAAAGAGTGCTCTCTCCACCTTTCCCTGATAACCAGCACATTCAATCATACAAGAAAAAGCAGGGACAGATAGAATTTCTGCTTCCTTAAAGTGCATCTCTGCCCACACTTCTTCCATTTTTGTCAATTCCTTACGCGCTAAATGACCTCTCAATAGAGACAGGTAAAGGGAAGGAGAAGATAGTCCGAACTTTTCAAGTCGATTAATAAGATTCCATGCATCACTGCCTCTGCCTTGCTTAGTAAGAAGTATCACTTCGTGTGACCACATATCAATATTAGGTGACCTGTCTGAAGCCAATACTTCTTCTAAGTAACCATGTGCATTGTCAAATTGATCTCGTTTTAAGGCTTCCTCCATAAGTTTACTAGCTCCTTCTGGAAGGAGAGGAATATTATTTGCTTTCATCAAATCATGAATAGTTTTCGCTGTATACCAATCTCCACCTTCAATCGAGTGAACAATCCCTGCATTAGCTATTTCTGGTGTCACTTCTGACTCTAATGAAGCAATCTCAGTGGAAGCAGTTGATGTTGCCAAATCAACACCACCAGTAGGAGAGAGAGAAGACTGTCCATCACCAAGACTTAAATCATCTGATGAGGCTGTAAATGGGTCAGTATCCACGATAGCATCAGATTCCTTCATTCGTCGTAGACAATAGACTAGACTAACAGGATCAACCACTAACTTCTTGCTAGCTAATGCTTCAGCTGAAGGGGATAAGCTTAATTGACTTTTCATTTCATCTTTTATCTGTTCTAATGCTCCAGGACGAAGTAACTCTGTAAAGGAGTCAGTCAATCTAATCATACATCATCATCGTCATCATCATCAATCAATCAATAGTAGAGGGATAGAGTAGTAGAGTAAGTGAATTGACAGAGACAGAGAGAGAGAGAGTGAGATGATCTAAAGTTAACAACGTATCTTTCACAAGAAATTCACTTACTTTTCAGTTTCTTTTAACATATCATCAAAGGACTTGGAATTCACTTTCTTCTCAATCATTCGTTTAGTATTCGCTTCTTTTACAGGATCTCTCTTTTCAGCATATTCTTCTAATTTCTGACGTCTACGTTTCATTTGTTTCTTAGAAGGAGCACGAGTAGGAAATTCTAAAAACTTTGTTCCACTCTTTCTTCCTAAATCAATACCAGAGACATGGAATGCTCGCAAACCAATGCCTACTAGTCGCTGGCTTTCTCCATACTGAAATGGATATTCGTTCAGCGACAATGGACATGGTACATCATCAAGTTAGTTATGCTTCAACAAGAGAAATGAAGGACAGTATTTTACCTTCAATCGTTGTAGAATGGAGAGCATCTCTTAAAGTTTGGGAGTTGGAAGGAAAGGAAAGGCTGGGCTTTCTTTTCGTTTTGTTCAATCTTGACCACCAGTGGTGCCGCCAGCATTCTGGAAATTTGGAGATCTGGAGGTATAGTGGGCACATTTCCTCCTTGCCAACATTTTTGGTTTTTTAAAGCCTACAAGTGTACGAATAAGGGAAGAGTCATTAAATATGCGAAAACTGCGCAATCTCATTAGTTTACTATTGTGCTATGAACGCAAACTGTTCGCGACCAGCTAACTTCACTTAGTTGAAGGATTGTTCTTGGCAACACGGAGGAAACTACCCCCTGAGCTATTCGCCGCTGTTGGTAGGTTGTAGGAGCCAGTAGAACCACGGCCCTGGTAACCGGGAATTTGACTCTTCTCCCGTTGGCGGTTACCTCCAACAGACGTAGAGGTGGATGATGTGACCACAGCAGAAGAGGTCGCGACTTGACTGCTTTCAGTTGTCGTTTGATGCACTGTCTGGATGCGGTTGGTAAGGAAGGTCTCCGTCAATGCATTCTCTACACTAACAGGTTGAGGTGGTCGAACAACCTGCTCTTCCTCAGGAGGGCCTGCAGATCGCTTTCTCCCATCAGGAGTACTGTGAACAGTAGCAGAAACTAACTGGCTTAATCCTGTGCCACTGCGAGTCGAATTCGCAGAAGGGGGTCTATTCTTTGTCGCACTGCCAGGAAGATTATTCTCAGCATTAGTGAGAAGGTTCGAAGCAGCGGAAGACCCTTTTCTCCGCAATCGGTTTTGATGTCTTCGCTCTGCTTCCTGCAAGTCATGATCTGCGTCGATCACTCCTCGAATTAACGAAGTCATCCCCGTCTGTTGCGGCTGCTGAGAGCGATTGAGATATCCACCACCAGGAGAGTGGTGTACTCCAGGAGAGTAAGGAGCAGGTCCATCTAACACCTGCTCTGCTGCGCTACTGCGCACGACCTCACGGAAAAGATCCTATTAAAAACAGTATTAGCTACAGCATCTCCGCGGTGTGATTAAATACGAAATGACATTTTACCTCTACGTGTGCATAGTCTGAGATATCAATACGTCTCTCAGCACAGTGTTTCTCCAGTCGTCGAAGAGCTAACAAGGCAACCTCTCGCGCCTCCAGAGCTTTGGTGAGGTCTTCCACGAGATGAACATGACGCAAACGAGAGTGCTTCTTCTCCTTCATCATCTCCTCTTGCAGAAGATAGAGTTCGGAATGAGTACGTTGCAAATCTCTTCTTAACTGATGCAGCTCGGGAGGAACAGTTATGGTGTCCTTCGTCATGCGATAGAAAGACTTCGTGAAATCTTCCATCTGTTTGCGCATTTCCATCTCATATGCTTGATGCTCTTTAAGCTTGGAATAGAGGTCTTGCACTTGACTATCCAGACAGCGAATTTCCTCCTCATAGCTATTACGAATAGTGGTCACTTCGTCATCAATCCAATGCACAGCGAGCTTGAGATAGATAGAGGAGGAGGCACCATTATCTAATGCTTCGTACGCCTCAAGCTTAGCAGGTGGACCTTCAGGGCTTAAAGCTTGAAGGCTTTGACGATATAGATTAGCTAATTCCTCCATGGCACGGGCGCGAGCTTGATAGCGCGTCACTGCCCAGCTTTGCTGTGCAGCTGCCATGTCCCCTCCTTCAGCGCGCCTGTTGCGCTCTGTTTGATCGCGATAAGAGGAGACAGAGGCAGGGGCATGGGGAGCAGGACCAGGAGAGGCAGGGTCACTACTTTGACGCAGGCGGCGATCAAGCTGATCCACCGTGTCCTTGAGTGCCGCACGATGTGCATGAACACGCTCGAGTTCCTGTCTCAAAGTTCTGTTCTCCACACTGAGTCGATTCACCTCGCCTTGCAAAGCTAACGCTTCGTCACCCAAAACCTATCGTATGACACATCAAAGAGATTAAAGCGTAAGTCGCAGAAGAAAACAGAGCAGAAACCTTTGACTTACGTTATGCCTCTCTTCCACCGCCATGTTACTGCCTTTCATGCGATCCACTTCATGACGAAGTTGATTTAACTCAGTCAACGCTCGCTCTTTACGGTCTTTCTCTTTCTTAAGAGAAGCTTCAAGGGAAGCAATTTGAGAGAGCAGCCTTTCGCTTCCTCCGTCTTCATTCTTCAAACGAAGCAACTGAGTCTGAAGAACTTTCTTCTCTTCGAGATGCTGATTGACCAATTGAGTTCTTTGTTCAACAAGAGTCTGGAGCTGTTGGCGCAGAGAGATGACATCCTTTTGAGAGGTAGAATGGTCTTGGAGACGGCTTTTCATCTCATTATGATCAGCTTGATATCGGCGGAATAGGGTCTCGAGCTTTTCGACAATGTCGTGGAGATTAGGCAAGCCCAAAGACTCAACTAACTTTAACGAAGTAGTCGTTGCTCCTCCAGCTCCACTTTCACTGACTTCAATCTTCAAGTCAAAGGCAGTAGTCGCGGAGGCTAACATGCTGTGATTACCGCTATGTCCCTCAGCAGTCGCTGTGAAGCCCAGCTGTAGGTCAAGAGATAAGGAGTTAACCAAGGCAGCTATTTTAGCCGCCGCCTCCGTCACCTCTTTCCTCGCTAATCTACCCTCTTTGCGCAACACCGTGGATAAGGTCGAGTTTTGTACCACTTCATTCGATCGCTTGGCCAGCAAACCTTGAAGTTGCTCGATTTCCTTCTCCATCCTCTTTTTATCACTGATCTCATGCTGTCGCAGCATCTCTTTCTCATCCACAACAAGTTTCAGCTCTTGAATCTTCGCTCTCAAAGAGCGCTTCTCTTCTTCAGCCAGCAAATACACAGACTCAGTCTCATTGTTGCGAATAGTAACCAAACCTTCCAAACCAATCTTGCGCATATCTTCTCCCTGCGCTTTCTTCAAAGCATCCATTGCTGCCTCTGATCGCAAGCGAAGAGATTTTTCAAATTCATAGCTTTCCTTAGCAGCTTGAATCTTACGCTTCGTTTCAGCAACTTCATCAGCAATCGAAGAGCGTTCCTTCAAGACCAGATCAATACGGTGTTCCAATGAGGTAATTTGCTGAGAGCGCGACTCTAATTCCTGCTCCAACGAGTTGATACGATCCTCATGAACGAACTTCAGATGCTGTAAGGACCTATTCTCCTCTTTCAGCTTCTCATAGTCACTAGTCAAGGATAACATTCTAGTGTGAGAGAAAGTACCACTTTCTCCTTCTAATTGATGTAATTTATGGTCTAACTCATCCCGAGCTTGACGCTCTCGTTGTAGAGCATGCTCAACTTGCTCCAAGGCTTGCAAAGCCTTCTGATGATTCTCGGTGGCTAATTTCAACTGTTGGCTTCGTTGTTCCGCTTCTAAAATAGCTTGCTGTTGGTCTAACTTAATGGTATTCAACTCGGATTGGAGCTTAGAAAGAGTATTTTCCGTGGATTCCATGGAACGAGTCAAGCGAGTGAGCTCTGAGCCCTTAACTTGGAGTTCTTCTACAAGACGAATATTCTCTTTTTTCAACTGCTCGACCAAAGACTCCATTTCCATCACCTTTTGAGACAAGGTCATTTCATCATTTTGCAATCGATTGAAATCATGCTTGATATTCTTCAATTCATGATCTTTCTCGTCTATCACAGCATTCATCTCCAAGAGATCTTTCTGATTATGGTGAAGCTGTCGTTGTGCATCTTCAAGCTGCTCGGTTAAGGCCCTGATCTCCTCTGACGAGGCGATCTGCTGCTTCTCCAGGAGTTTACGATGGCGTGCTTCTTCGCGTGAGCGGGTACGGATACGAGATAGGCGATTAACTGCTTGCTCCACACGTTTCTGGATATCCTGATACCGATCTTGGGAGACATTCCCATTGCTAGCAATCAGCTTCTTACTAGAAGAAGCAGATGTGTCCAAGGCAGCGGAAGAGTTGTCAATAACCACAAGATCCAAACCACTCACATCGCCAGCCCCACCCCCAAGTGACATCAAAGGCCCACCAAAGTTCTCCTCAATCTGATCGGTGGTTGAAGTCAAAGCAGCTAACAACTTCTCAAGCTCAAATCCATAGCCTTTGTCTTCTTCACTCATGGGATGGTACTTGCCCATGATAGCCAAGTACTCCTGACGAGAGCGATCAAGTTCTCCCTCCAGACTCTGTCGCACATTCTCCAACGCTTCCTTCTCTGCACGAAGACTCTGGATGGCCGTGGACATCTTCTCAAACTGTAAATCACTTTCACCACTACGCTTACGAATCATAGCGAGTTGATCTTGCAATGTCTTGAGGGATTGATCCTTACGATCCAACTCACCATGAAGACCTTTCAATTCTTGTTGTAGCTCTTCTTGAATCGACTTTGCTTCCTTGAGTGATTCTGAAAGATCTTGATTAACAGCGAAGGTATCTTTCAATTCAATTTCAAGCTCATTGGCGCGATATGCCAGATCTTTGTTATTCTGTTTCAAACCAATAATCTCAGAGGAACTGCCCTCCACTTCATTGCTAACTTCAGCCAGCTGTTGGAACAGGCGATCAACTTCATCTTGTAATTCTTTTGCTTTTGCCTTATGAGCATCTAACTCTAGTTGATGATTTTGTTGATCACTTTCCAGCGACTGCTTGAGTGATTCCATGGACTGCATTAACTCTTGTTTCTCTTCCGCGACATTTTCAATAAACTGTCCAAAGAACAAGAGGACATTATCCACTTTCGAATAGAATATCGTCAAGTAATGCTCTAGGGAATCAACAGCTTCCCCATGGACAACCATTGCACTTGCTGAGCAGAGGTCCTCGCGCAGTACCAGAAGGTTCGCAATCTCTTTAAATTCAGAGATCACTAAGTGAGCTTCCACTAAACGATGAGGCTCTAATTCATTCATTAACTTGTTGCATAATTGTTGCATAGTCTCACTCGATGAGATAACCATTTCTCGAATATGTTGTTGTTTCTTGGTTAACATTTCTTCCATGGAATGGATTGTTTCTTCCATAGAAGTGACTTGTGTCTGCAACTCATTTACTTGCTTCTCATGATTCTTGAGAACATGTTGGGTTTCTTGTCGCTCATAGTCAGTCTTATCCAGCTTATTTTTATACCCTTCAGCTTGCTGGGTAATGGATTGCAGAGCATTGGCCTGGTCGCGGATTTTCTCCTGTAGGGAGGTCAGAGTGGACATACACATACCAGCTCGACTCTTAAGACTTGCGCTCAACTGTGTAAGTTTGTTTGACAATACTGATTCACGATCCACAGAGGTGGTTGCCACCGCAAGGGGTGAAGCAAACATGTCTACTCCACCACTTGATGTTCCTCCTGCCACTGCAATGGTAGTGCTCACAACACCATGAGAATGATCATAAACATCTTCAATGGGTGCTAATAAGGCCACCACATCTTCTAATTCTTCTAGATGGTGAGCTTCACTGCTCTCCACATACAAGAGCTGGGATCTAAGATCTTGTTCTTTCTTCTCCAGTAGCATAATCTCATGGCGTAGGTCTTGTATGAGATCCAGATTGACATTCAATTCACTCTCAGCAGTTCTAGCCTTCTGACTAGTGGTAGTCAATTGCATTGCCAGTTCTTGTACTTGGTTTCTCAAGAGATCAGATTCTTCCGTCAGAGCCTCATTGCTAGCACGAAGAACTTGCTCTGTGGTCTGCAGGTCGACATACTCTACTTGGAGGCTATGCAGGCTAGCCTCCACTTCATTGAGAGAAGCTCGGGCACTGGAGAGAAGGTCATCTTGTGTCTCCAACTGACTCTTAGCAGACTGAAGCTCTTCGGTTAGCTGTCTCACAGAGGCCTCACTCTTCATGGCACGCTCATTCGCTTGCTTAAGATTCACTTCCGTGAGCTCTTGATAACGCGTCTCTAAGGATTGCAATTGTGTGCTTAAAGTCGACACTTCTGCCGTCAACATGCCGTTAGATTGCTGAAATTCAATACAGTCAGCAGTCTTCTGTTGTAATGCATCACGCAGACTATGCAATTCCGCCTCAAGATCACCTCGTTGGATCAGCTTTGTCGTCAATTCCTCATCGCGGGTCAGTAACGAAGCTTCCATGTCCACCATTTTAGTACGCATTGTCACCACAGCTTGATCTAAAGTCTGAATCTTACCCAGCTTCTCTTCCAATTCAGCACTTAATTCCTTGACCATGCGCTCGTAATTCTCAATACTGGTTGTTGATTCTTGAGTTAACAAGCCAAGTTTCATCTCATTCTGAGACAATAAGAGATCACGTTGACGAAGTTCTTCACGTGCGGCTTTTAACTCGAAATCTAACTCTTCAGAATGACGAAGTTGTAAAGTATTGTCATGTTCTAAATGGTCGATTTGGAGTTTCAATTGATGAATCTCAACTTTGGCTTCATGTTCCACTAAGCGTTGCTTCTCTACAAGCTGGTCGTAATTCTTGCTGGCATCTTGTAGTTGTCGACTGAGTTGTCCAATTTGCTCATGACATTCACTAATCTCTTCTTCATATTTGCGAAGTTTCTCCATTTCTTCAGCTTCTTTTTCTCGAATTAAATGAATAATTTCTTCATTCTTATCGATCAAAGATTTCTCAATTTGTTGTAATTTGCTTTGTAAAGATTTCTCATTCTCCACGAGAATTGTCACACGATGCTCTAATCCTCTGCACTTCAACGCCTCCAACTTCACTTTCTTCAAATCATTCATGAGCTTTACATTAACACCACGGAAATGATCACCCAATCCACGCAGACGGGAGCATTCGCTCTCAAGATAGGCAATGACACGAACATGTTGGGCATAATGTTTGGCATGCTCAGCAGCGGCTTTCTCTGCACGACCTTCTACAGCACAAAGTCTTGCTTTGAGATCACTGACTTCCACAGCAGAGATATTGCTTGAGACTTTCTTATTAGCATTACGAAGAGACAGTAATTGATGTTCAAGATCTTGAATAGTCATCAATTGATTTTGTTTTTCTTCTTGGATGCGTTGAATCTCATCAGATAAATGAATAATATGTTCTTCATCATTTTCATGTCTTTGTAAGGCATCTTGTAAAGCAAATTGAGTCTCTCGTAAAGTCTTTTGAAGCAATCGTCTAGAGATGGGAATGGTCGAAGGTTCATTATCTCCTCCATCACTATTACTATCCTCACCACCTCCATGACTTGGATAACCATTTGCTTGAATAGGATGATGTAACATAGCATCATTTACCTCATAAATTAAATCTGCATTTTGATCGAGACGAGCATCTAATTCAATGAGACGACCTTCAAGTTGATGTTCAACTTCTTCAATACCACGAAGAAAAGTTGGGTAAATCACTTGAATCATATCCATAACTTGAGATAGTTCCGCATTACGTGTCATTAACTGAGTTCGATGATTTTCAGTCTCAAGGTAATGGTTCGATGCTTGCGATCTTTCTGTGGTAAGAGCAATGGCGAGATCATTTCGTTCTTTCTCAATTGATGACAAACGCTCTTCAAATAAAGCTGTACGTTGTGCTAATAAGTCTCGAAGCTGATTTAACTCTTCCAAGAGTTTATCATTGTCTTCACTGAGATCATTGACAGAGGCATGACCTTGACGGCGTACTTCTTCCACTGTTTCTTCTAAATCCTCACAGCGTTGTTCCATCTCACTATAAGCATGTTCTTTCTCCATTAACATACGCTGTGTACTTGCTAAACGATCCATTAAAGCTTGGTTTTCTTCACGTAATTCAGCAAGAAGGAGTTCCGTAGTGTCATCCTTCTCACCTAATTTCTTCAGCATGATTTCCAGACAATCACTGCGTTCCAGATTATTCTCAACTTCTAGTTCTTTGACTTGTAACTCTTGAGTGAGTTCTTCAATACGTTCTTCTAATTCTTCTACCCGTGCACGAAGTATATTGACTTCATAATTTTCATTACTAGATTGTCGAGTTGTTGGATGTTGTTGTTGTTGTTGTTCTCCTGACATTTTCTATTATTCAATACAATGTCTAAAAACACCCCAAAAAAATAATAAGACTAGAGAAAGAAAAAGAAGATTTGAGCGATAATCAAATAATATAAGAAGTAGAATAGACAGAGAAGGAAGAGAATATGAGATGATGGAAGAGAGAGGATTTGAAATCCATGCACCCAAGCCATGCAAAGCAAACCAGACAACCCGCACACCTTTAACTTTAACTTCCCATCAGAGTATTGTTAACTTGTCGCCAAACATCCAACTTTCCATCTCAACTCAACAACCATCCATAGGCAGAGTGTGCTGTGCGTGTGTCAGTGCTGTGCTGTGCTGTGCTGTGCTTGTGCTGTGCCTGCCTGTCTGTCTCCACAGCAGCTGTGCTGCTTCTGTGCGTGCGGTGGTGTCGGTGTCGGTGTGGCTTGGAGTGCAATTTGGAGACAGCCACAGCATCACCCATCCCATCATCATCAATCACATACACTTGACTTGCTAGTCTTGTCTTGCTTTGGTTATCATCAATCAATCCATCCATTCCATTCAAGAAAGAATCTTTTCCAGCTCTTCTTTTTCTGTAGCGTTTTATTCGAACTTCTTTTTTCTTATTTATTAATAGAGAATATTTTTTCGAAGAAGAAAGTAAAGTAAGATGAGTGGTTTTCAAGAGAAGTCTCCAATCAATAAAAAGAAATGGGCTGATAGTGAGTCAGATTCTGAAGATGGTGAACATAATGCTGGTCATCGACGTCATCATGGCAAAGAAGAACTCATTAGTGCTGAAGATGGTGTCAAAGTTTCACAAGAACCTAACAATGAAGCAAATGGTGAGGAAGAGTCAGCTTCCGAAGAGTCAGAGGAAGAATCTTCATCTGATGAAGATGATGAGTCGAATAAACTGCGCTTGACTGCTGCCCCTAAGGCAGTGGTGGTGAAGCCTAAGGTTGTTACTCTCTCCAAGAGGGAGAAGCTTGAGCGCCGTCAGCAGGAATTGAATGAGTTGGACTCCATTCTTGCTGAGTTTGGTCAGGTTACTACTAATGACACCACCCCTACTGCTGCTGTTGCTGCAGTTGCCTCTGCCACTACCACCGAAACAGCTACTGAGGATAAAGCCAATAAAGATAAGAAGAAGAAAAAGAAGAAGCCTGCAGCAACGAAGGAGAAGAAAGAGAACGGTGAAGAGGCACAAGAATCACAACCTCTTGCCGCAGTAGATGTCTCAGCAATTCTTAAGGCACGTACGAAGAAGACCAAGAAAGCAGATATCAGTGAAGCACAACAGATAGCCATGGCTGAGGCATTGAAAGCATCTAGCAGCTCCAAAAAGAACAAGAAAGACAAGTCAAAGTTCTGTGAATATTCTTATTAGTCGCACTGCTGTATGATATGACTTTTTCTTGTTCTTCTGTCCCGTGACACATGGTCCTTGTTGGTTGGTGTGGTGATAGTGTACAGTGTAGTGTGAGTTGTGGCTGAAAGACACTAGACTATATGCTTCTCTTTGCTTGCTAATGTTTCGATGTGTTGGAGCAGATCTTATTATGTCTCCCTCTTCTTCTGTGATGGTGGTAGTAGGGAGGGTGGTGTGTATAGCTCTGCTCCATAATAGTCCGCTAGAGCACAATTACTCTGTAAGAAAGCCGTGCCTTTGTCGCATTTCAAATGAATACTTCTTAGCACTACACATCATCAACACATACTTTCTCCTAACTACTATCCACCATCATTCTAAACAAGTGTACTTCCACTGACTATGATTCTCTTCACATTATTCCAGTCCTTAGCACACTGAATCATCAACTCTTTGCTCTTTTCGGAATCATCAAGTAACTCGCGTGCCTTCTGGAAGAGCTGGCTCTGATAAATAGCGCTTGGCATCTTCCATACGTACCCATCTTCCACGTATCCCAGTAACTCTTGTAGCTCCACGGATTGAGTGGGTGGCATTTCTGTGATAGTGACCTCCACACTTCCCAATCTTCTCTCTGACACTGCCAGATCATAGGAATTAGGCATGATACACGACAGCTCCAGAACTAAAGTTCCCGCAGCTTCACCGCACACATCTATAAGTACTCTCGAAACCTCTCCAATTTCCTCCTTATCTATTTTAATCACTTTCACTAAAACCTTTGGATCTGCCTTTGATTGATTGGCGCCGCCTCTTGTAGCAGGGGCAGGATACCACGCAGAGACAACGATGAGAGTAGAATAGCGAGGTTGTGAGTCAATGCTTCGCTTTAGTCCACCGTCAGACAATGGTTCGTAAGCATCTTTGAATGGTAATAAGACAGTATCCACAATCGCACCACCATCCACTTCAATCGTCAACTGGCTTTGTACCGCAAGGATATGTTGCTGTGCCTGACCTGAATATATACTTTCCTCCCCAAAGACCTCCTCCGACCGAGTGAATGCTGAACCTGCAGTGAAGAAGCTATTGACTTGAGGTAAAACAAACTTCTCCTGACGAGATATAGAGAACACAGTGCTGAAGAGGCGATAGATGGTCTCTGTAAAGAGTGAAAGATTTCTATTTCTCGAGAGAACAGACTCTGCCTCACTCTCCACGAGGTCTTCTTGGAATACTTCAACATCCAACTCAAGAAAGGTCATTCGGCTGATTAAGAGCATCCCATCATCTCGTACGAGGATGTCTTTATCTATGGCCAAGGTATGTATCATCTGTCCTTGACACCTAGCTAATGCTTGTACAGCAAGGGAGAGTTGTATAGCCCACAAAGAGGCAATGGAAGGCAATTTGCGCAACTGTCTGCCAAGATCCACACCAAGAAACCTTGTCAATGGCTTTGTGCTAGCATGTTCGAAGGTGAATATGGTGGTCAAGGACTTATCCTGTCTCTGAGTATGGATCGGCTTTGGGAAGGGGTTGAAGTAGCCACACCAGATAAAGTCATGCAGAAAGCCAAAGGTGGTCCAGCAGTAGTCAGCAGCTGAGGAATGATCAAAAGGAATTTCGATGCCAATAGCTTCTGTCGAAGAGCAGAACATAGGAGGGTCCAAGACATCATCTAATCCCTGAACTAGCTTAGCAAACCGATAGGAATGATCATTTAACACCTCCTCAGAAAAAGGCACTATATGAGAAGAGGAAGAAGGAGTGGTGGTGGTGGTAGTAGTCGAAGTGGCAGAAGTGGATGTAGTCTTCTTGCTATCCTGTTCTTTCTTCTTCCAGACAGGCTTCAACTTTCTCATACTGTCTTGATAATGATAGAGAGCATCTAAATGACGCATATCTTCATCCATTGTTAACTGAAAAAAGTCATTTGGTATCTTATAGAGACGTTTCAGCCATGTTTTCACAGCATCTTGTGAAGTTTGAAGTGTGATTGTGGCCTTTTTCACAGTGACTTGGAATGACTCTGAGAGGTTTTCATTAGCTAGTTCAGTCTCTAGAACATGTAAACGCTCTGTCCATTTCACTAAATCCTGACATTCTGAATCTTGTCGAATGATTTCAGCAAGGAAGTCTTGGAAGAAAATGTTAGTATCAACTCCATTTTTACGACTTCGACCAAAGGCTTCATGAGAGAGAACAGCTTTACTCCAAGAAGTTTTGATCGATTCAAGACTTGAAGGACTGGCACCTTTCTCTTGGAAGAAAGAGACAATGCGAAGGTGTGCGTCGTCAGGGAAGGCATCCAAGGACTCCTTCACGATGCGATACAAGATCGAAGGGGGAGAGAGAACAGTGTTGATGCTCTCACTCATAGCAATAAACCAAACACAATAAGCTGCAAATAAATATCAGATATACCTCAGCTTCTATAGTGAGAATTCAAAACTATCCCATCCCTCCTCTCTCACACTCTTGCTAAAGCAGTCCGCGATTATTACGATGCGTGCGTGATAGTGGTAAAATAGGTTATAACTACTTTTGGCATTTTCCCACTGCCCAGGCCACCGCCCAGGGCTGAACTGTGTTGTTGTTGTTCATCAAGGAGGATGAAGGAGAAGGAAAAGCCCCTTCCATAGAAACAAACACACAAACACACACTCTATCTCTCTTTTCATTCTCTATCATGTCCTCTCAAGCAGCTTCTCAGAAGTCGCTAGCTGCTGCTGCTATTCAAAATCCTCTTTTCCAAAGTGAAACAAAGAAAGCAGCATTCCAAGCTGTAGATAAAGAAGAGAATGATAATGATCTTTGGAATCAAGATGCTAAGAATGTTGATCCTTCTCAATTAGATGTAGATGAGAAAGAACTCAGTCAAATCAAGAAATACTCTCGTGTCATGAGATTTGCTATGATTGGTATTGCTACATTAATGATTATTACTGCTTGGTATAATATTGCTTCATCATCATCTTCTCTTGCTAAAGGATTCTTAGCCTTTTATCTCTTTATATTTGGCTTTCTCTTATGTTGCTTTGAAATTGCTATGAGAAGTGCTGCTATGATTATTGTACAGAATTTTGGATTTCTTTATAGTCCAGTAGGCAAAGTGATCTTCTTGGTCTTTATCTCTTTCCTTGCCTATGAACTATCAACCTTGGGAAAAGTCTGCTTTGCTCTCCTATTAGCCTATGCTTGTATGAATATCTATATTGGATGTAAGCACCCACAGTATGGACGGTATCAGAGGTTGATGCACTATTATAACCGTGCGCGGGCCTCACGACGTAGTGCTAATGATACTCCTACTGCTGCTGCTGTCTAGTAGAAGAACACTACAGGATAAGTTTGAGTCACTTCCTTTCTTGTTGTGGCATGTACTGCTTTTGTTTGAATAATATGGAAGAAGGTAGTGAAAGAGGAGGGTGGAGGTGGAGGAGGAGAGAGAATATAACATGATGATAATAGATGTAAAGCAAGAAAAAAGAATATTCTCGTTGGCCATCATCTAGTATTGGCACAAGCTACTGGACCATAACTGTTGTTGTTGTAACATAAAAAGTACGATCTGGCAATGATTCTTTCATGACAACAATTCCACGACACACTATTATCACTACATTGTATTATTACTAGACAAGGTCTACTATTGATACTACAGTGGAAGCTGCGGGTTAGACTGACTACTGTAGCAACAAGAGCAGTCCGGTAGGAATGAAAAGTCGTTTATTTTACTGCTTTTACAAAGTGACTTCTCCCAGCGCATGGCAACAATAACAATCACCCCTAAGCCCCCAGTACAGTAGCAGTAGTCAACTACAATAGGGGATAAGACTATATACTAGGCAACTGTATTACTGTGCGTGGACAAAGAGAGAAGAAGAGTAGGACGTGTGTGTTAGTGTTAGTGTGTTGGTACTTCAACTTGAAGCCAGTGAGGGACTAAGAGCGAAGGAAGCGTTTGGCAGGACCTGGTCGACGTTGAGCGATGAAAGTGGTATAGCGCACTCTCTCCACCCCTTCTGCTCCTCCTTCTCGTCTCTTCTGCTCGAAGGCAGCAATCTCAGGCGATAGTTTGAAGTGATCCAGTGGGTTGATCTTCTTCTCTTCTAAGGCAATGATCTTCACTCGTCCTCTATCAGACAGACAGAGAGAAAGAATGAGCAGTCAGGATTAGTCAGTCACTTAGTGAATGAGGGAGCTACAGGTAGGAGGAGGAGGAGGAGGAGGAGGGCTTACATTGTCTTGCTCTTGGTCAAGTCTTCTTCTTCTTCTCTGAAGGAGGTCTTCCTTGAACTACTTCCTCCTTCACCCTCTGCATCCTCTTCCTTCTCCTTGTTGTCCTCATCACCCCCAACAGTCTGCAAGGAGTCTAGCAGAGCAGCATCTAGCTCCTCCTCCTCCTCCTGCTGCTCCTGCTCCACACGCTTGGCTGCTGCTTTCTTCTTCTTGTTCTTCTTCTTAGTAGAGAGCAGACTTTGCTCATAGAGGTCCTTCAGTTGCTGGACCTGCATACTGTCAGCTGTGATCTCCTCGGGACTAGCCTCCTCCTCCTCCTCCTGCTCCTGCTGCTTCCGCTTCTTATCCTTCTTGGACATCTTCTTTCCATCTAGAATAAGATCTGTTGAAGGTGTTTCGATATCCGCGTCTTCATCAAAGGTGACATGTCTTCGAGTCTAAGGTGAGGGAAAAGAAAGGTGAGAGAAGAAGAAGGAGGAGGAGGAGGTAGTAACGGCGGGTAGCATCTCTTACTTCATTGGCTCTCTCTTCTTCCTCCTTGGCCAGCTTGGGCACCTTGTCCACATTCTTTGTACCGGGTAGCTTTCTCTTCCCCATCGTTGCTATTATGGGGAAGCCCAGACCAGTGAAGCCAACAAACGCGATTGTGAGAAACGCGATTCTTAAATCGGTTTTAACTTAACTGATGTTAACTTAACAAGAGAGAGTGTATAGACTAAATCCTGTATATATCCGAGTTGAGTATAATTGCAATACGATACGAACTGATTGGGCACAGAGCAACAACAAGAAGAAGAAGAAAGAAATGGTATCAAAATTCAAAGTTACAAAAACAAACAATTCAAAGAAAGAAATCATAAAACCAAGAATAACAACACTAACTGTTTCCACTCATTGTTTCACTCGCTAACTCTCTCTATCGCTCTGTGTTCAACAACTACCAACTTCAGTACCAGTACACTGCAAACTCACATTGCAATAGACCACAAGGCGGCAAAAGCTAAAGCAGACAGACACACTGCAATGAGTAGAGCTAGCGGGCCATTTTCGTTCGTATAAAGAAACTATTCCTAACATAACATGATAAACACACACGTTGATCGTAACTAAACTAATTAATGTAGAGTACTATAACTCCATCAAAGTCAAGAAGTTAAAAATCGTAAATCAACTACAAGAAGAGGACAGACAGACAGACAGACAGCAGCAGGCAGTAGAAAGATGAAACAAAACTATCTGCTGCTGCCGCCACCATCCATCCATTAACAATCCACTACCAAACAATATGATATCGCGGCATGATATTAAATGATATAACGATGCAATATCTCTTGCGCTATTCGAGCAATGAACTGAGCAGTAGCTGATGACATGATGAACAACACTATCCAAGATCACCCAGCCAAGATATTCATAGCCCCAATAGCAATTAAAAAATAAATACTATCCTTCCTTCCTCCTCTTAGCTGTTCCTTATTATCAACAATCATATTTTGTTCTATTTTTTCGGTTCGTATCGTAATTGGTTTGTTTGTATTATTAATAAATATAGTATATTTCATTTATCGTCTCGATTGAATTGCTTGTTTCATCCCATGGCTGGCACCCCAGCACATCAACCCATATAGTCACCATCTAATATAGTCGACCGTGAACAAGAGCGAGAAGGGTTGTAGATAAAGGAACGATCTCGCAATTTCTCCATTTCTTTCAAATAGATCATTACTCGATCACTCTGACCCAGCACAACCTCCGCTTCTTCTTCTTCCTCTTCTTCTTCTTCCTCCTCCTATAGTTAACAACTAGTCAGACACTTCAAATAGTAACAGTAACAGATACAATTCACTGACCTCGAAGAAGAACTGCTCAACTATAGCGTCTCGGAGGATAGCTGTGTATCGACAAGATTTACCCATCGTATTCATCATCCCTATGGCACGAGTGAAGCATCCGTCACTGTCAGGAATGAGCTTGACTTTCTTGAAGTTCATGGTGTCTAACTCTCCTTGCTCCTGTGTCTCCACCGTGCTGAGACGGCAGTGTCTGCCCAGACAGTATAGTGTATGTGCATTGTCCACAGAGATACAGTAGACCTCATCGATACCACACGAGCGAATGGAATCTACACATCCAGATCATCATGGGTCATCGCTGTTTTGCTAAGGGAATAAGAAGGAGAGAAAAAGTTTACCATAGAGACTATCAAACATGAGCAATCGATCTCTCGATCCTATTGATTCAAAGGCTGTTACAACATCAGAACACATCGTTAGCAATTCATGAATAAATAAGAGGAGAAGACAGAGAATGAACTACCTCCAGAGATAGAGAATAAAAGCACTCTACGCTCTAAGAAAAGCTCTCGGGCATGTAGTTCCCGCAGTCGCACTTGACCACCCACAGCAGAATCAGAAGGAAGTTGACAGTGAAGAAGAGCCTTCCAGGAGAGTAAAGGTACTTGATCACCGATAGTAATTGATGGATTCATGGTGGAGATAAAGAAAATGGGTTTGATCAGTCCACTCCCCATGGAGTTTTAGTAGAAATGTTGTAAATGAAAAGAAATGTGTATAGTAGATAAGAAATGATGATAAATAAGGAACTAACAAGGAAGCATCAACTTCCTTTACTTCCTAAGCATCCACCTAACCAACTCTGATCAACTCAGATACTTGAAGCTAGTTGGTTCCTTTCGAATTCCAATGATTGCAACAGGACGAGGATGAAGAAGAGGCATGAGACACACGACACGACCCCTCAAGACCAACACACAAACACAGGCCGGGTCGCAGATGACCAGAGGGAGTGCTGCTGTCTGTCTCTGTGTGTGTGGACGTGGCCAAAACTGTGCGGGAAAACAGGGAAATATTGGTATTGGTGGGAAAACTCTCCGCCTCCCGCTAGGTGATGGAGAGGAAGGATATCGCTATCATATGTATTTCCTACCACACCTGAGGATTCTTCCCGTGGTACTACAATGTCGGACTTAACTGTGGCTGATGATGATTTATGGGAGAAATATCAAAAGTGCTGATGAATGACTGAAGAAGACAGAGATTTTGCTCCACAACCGATAGCTGTTAAACATTTACTAACCGCTATCAGTTGGAGAGCAACCTCTCTGTCTTCTTTAGTCATTTTCATCGCATAAGAGAAATGACAATGTGTCCTTACGAAGACGCACTAGCTTACGCCCCAAGGACCTACAGTATCTATTTATCAAACAATCACGACAGAAGCTGTAAACAAGGCGACTTTGACGAATCTGACACGTCCCTCATCCTCAACCACAACCACTAAATTGAAAGAAACACGATCGTGCCTAAAGCTTGCGCGGTGGTCGTGCTAAAGAATTGTCCACACTTGAACCGTTTGAGTAACACTGATACCTCCTTGACAGCCATCGGAAAGCCAGCAAAGTGTCTACCTCTTCCATGCCTTCCATTTGGTCGGAATGTAGTACTCGTCTTATACTTTAATGATATTTGTACCCGGAAGATAACTCAAGAGGTAACTGATGTTAAGTATAATATTTGTAGTTAATATTATTGATAATGCGATGCCTTCATAAATTACTAGCTTGAATTGCTATTCCAAGAGAAGCCTACATAATAATAAAGAAGAAGATTATTTCATCCGATTTGGAAGGATAGAACGCTGTGTTGTGTTTGTGTGCGGCACTTTCTTGGCCAACAGTCAAGTCAGTCAGTACCACACACGATTCATGCGAAGCGACGAAATAGAATACTTTTAATAGCAGAACAACAAGAGAATGGTCACGTCTTTCTCTTCATTGTTGTTGTTCAACTCTTTTTTGTGCCTTGAGATAGCTGACCATTGTTATTCCATCTGAAACCTCTAAGGAAGCAACCGCAGGGCTATCATCTTTAATCATTCCCCCTTCCTAATACAAAAGCAATAGCAATCACAAGAGAGGATCAAGACATATCAATCATTGGGTCAGTAGTCATCAACATATGACCGATTGCCTCACCTCAGCGAATATCTTCTCTATCTTCATATCGTTGAAAACGGCACTATAACGCCAAGAACGCTCTCCAAAACCTCCAATACTCTCAAACTTACAAATCATACCCATAGCACGAGTGAACTTAGCAGCACCATCAGGAATGAGTTTGACCCTCTGGAAGTTGCCAGGATTGAGAGGATTGCTGCTGTCTTGCCTCTCCTCCACCAAACCCTGCATCAAGCCCCACTATAAAAGAGAAGAAGAATGAATTAGATCATTTAGTTTGACCTAGTAAATGGTGTTAAAGTAAACTGACCTGTCTCATGACGAAGGCATCGTTAACAGAAAGGCAGTAGATCTCATCGATCCCCAGCTGTTTGATTTCCTCTGTCGTTCATTGATAAGGGGTAAGTTTGAATATCATGACATTATGGAGATGGAAGGTAGGGGACAGTCTACCATAGTTCTGTTCGTATCCCGGTAGATGGTCGCAGGAACAAACTGGTGTGAAGGCTGTGTTGATGCAGTAGACAGGGCAATGACAATGACAACGACATACAGTATTGGCAGTAATCAGTGGTGGCAGTCGTCATCTAAGCAATGGATTGCATTTTCTTACCACCAGGTATAGAGAAGATAACCACACGTTTTCCTTTGAACAACTGCTCTGTCATGATATCTTTCCAGGCAAAGGCATCTGAACGATCATCTGTTTTCACTCGAACACGAGCTTTGATAACGACATTTGGAACATTGTCACCTTCTTGTAAAGGTCCTAATTGCTTATATGACTCACAGAAGATTTTACTGTCATCACTTCCACAATTTCCCATCCGATTTCAACACAGAACACAGAGAGAGAAGAGAGAAGATACGATTCAAAAGAGAGAAGATACTCTGTACTCTCAACTCACAGCACAGCCAGGATGATCCAAACGTGAGAAACGGCCGTGGGAATGCAAACTACACGCACAGTAATAATTTCCGGAAGTTCAACTTGGAAGAAGTAGTAAAACATGAGTTATAAGTGGAAAGTGAGTGACGTGGGTTGGGCCATGAGCCTTGGAGCTTTTGACGAGGAAGTGAAGGGAAAAGGAAAAGAGAAGCAAGAGAACCTGACGCTGAGTCAGAGACATCCACCAGTTCACCAATCTCTTCTTATCTCCACTAATTGAATCAAATCCACTCTCATAGCGGTGATTAAAGGAGATCCTTTTTGATTTTCCTATTCATTCGATTTAACTGAAAAGTGCTTCTTCGTCGTTGTTTCACTTTCAGTATCTACTATTGAAGTTTTCAGTTTGACTGGTTAAGATACCTTTTCATCTCTCTCAGTCAGTCAGTCAATCAGGTCATAATCGATTCCATCGACCAATTCATTCCTCAAAGATCAAGTGGTGAGATGGCTGCCTCTCCTCGTTCTCCTCTTAAGAGAACTACAAACCTCTCTCCTATCCCAGCACAAGAAAACTATAATTATCTTCGACATGTTCATAATAGTAATCGAGAGAAGGAAGATCAGAATCACTTCTCTTATTCAACTATTAAATGGTTTATTTTCTTTATCTTTTTATTATGGTTAGCTTTAATGGCTTGGATGATTAGTAAAAGTAATGCTACTGCTTACTCGAAATGGAGAGGTAAATAATGAATATAGTGGTGTATGGTACGGCAGGCAGGTGTTATTGTTCTAGTAGCAGTAGTAGTGGTGTGTGACAAAACAGGTGTTGTCATTTAGGATTGACTTCTTCTTCTTCTAAATAGTGAGTGAGTGAGTGTGCTGTGATTTATGGGGGTTAGGGTTAGGTTAGAGAAGAGTAGGTCAAACTAGAGTAGAGAAAGTCAAATAATAACCCTACAATACCTTTTCTACCCCGTAGAGATATAAACAGTAATATCATTGGTAGAAGATTGCAATAATTCATTTATTTTTGTTGTTATAATTTATTTATTTGAAGTGGTGTATTTGCTATAGAGTGGCAGCCATAACAGCTAGTTCAGTCCATAATACATGTGATGATCTTGTGTTTAAATTAGATTTCCCATTCACTTCCTGTTATCCAGGTGCTCTCTCAATCATATCTCCTACCAGTTCTTCAATACTTCAGTCCACGATGTCTCACAATCTACCTCATGCAGGAGGTGGAAGTGAGCTTATGTTAGTTGCTGATAGCTCCTACTACAGCGATTCCTTTTCAATAATGCGTTTCTGAATATCGAAATTGATTTACTATCAAAAGATTGTTACTTCCACTTTCCCTTTTGTCTGAGTCAAGTCGATGTTTTGCTCAGGTAATCACAGTCTGGAAGTTCCAAGTGTGAGATATAATGGTTATGATATATATATTCTGCTGATGGAGCTTTGACTTGTTTTTGTGTGATGTGTTAATCCCATCGTTGTGTCCTATTTTGTCTTAATATTTTTTGAAGAGATGCAAATGTGGTGGATATATAGTTTGTGACTTGTTTGCTGCCAAGAAGATCTCCCTTAAGAGAAGACAATGATAGGAACAATGGTATTAGGGCACTAAACTATTGGAAGATATCTCTAAATAATGTAATATGTTTTAATAGTATCGCTGACTTTTCAAACCTTTGTCAAGCATAGCACAGACATGAGACAAAAACATCTCGCGTCACATCAGCACAGCAGGTTCTTACTATTCACATTATCACAACACCATCAACAGCTATCACTAATATTATATTATTATTGTCACTATTCACAGAAGCTAACTATCGGAAACTAAATTTATGCGAGGCTCTCTCTTCCTCCGTTCAATGGTGTATGGCAATTGATAGCCTACATAGAGATCAACAAAGCAGACGAAAGCGACAGCATAGAAGACTAAATAAAAATTCAACGGCCAATACAAACCATTGCTCTCACTCCAAGCAAACAGAGTAGCACCAAGAAAAGGACCACACAATCGACCTAGAGATGCAAAGGTCTGTCCAAGTCCATTCACTGTAGCTCTTTGTTGTCGATAGGAAGAGTTATTAATGAGAACAAAGATCGAAATGTAAGCCCAATTCGATGCGACCGTTTGAGAGAGTTGAATGAAACACAATGCTACCCAAATTACCCAAGATGTATGCCATACATTAAACAAAGAAATGGCAGGAGTTATGATAGCCACAATGATCATGAAGATAGCACTCAACTTGAACATATTCACCACACCCAATGCTTCAGCTAAGGCAGGATAGATCGTAGCTTGTAATAGAATAGACAATACTCCACATATCATAATAATGATACCAATACCATCTGAATCTAATTGAAACCCACCTTGCTTGGGTGTCAAAACAACCCAAAGAGGAAAGACTTCATTATAAATCATTACTGCTAAAGCTGTTAGACCATAGAGAGAAGTACTTAAGACAACTTCTTGTTGATGTAGAATACTACGAATAGTGGCTAGAATAGAAGGGTTAGTATTATGTAACATCTCTTCTGATCCTGTACTATATTGTACAAGACGATGAACATAAGGTCTACCACCATTCTCTAAACTATCAGGAGATAAGGCAACAGTAGCAGTAGAAGCATCAGGTGGTAATGGAGAGAGAGTTGGTTCTTCATAGGGACTAACATTCTTCAACCCACTATAAGCTCTTGTATTACTACCAATCACACTGACTTCTACAATCCCTGAAAACATCACTTTCTTCTTTTGTTGCTCTTTTCCACTATTCTGTGGAGAAGTAGTAGCGGAGGAGGAAGATGGAATACTACCTGACTTTTCTAATAGACTCTGCGTGCAACTACTACTACCTTTTGATTCTTCTTCTACTACTCCATCTATTGATCCTTTCCGATCAGATAATGATCGACGACTATTAACAATTGTTGGTAATTCAATCATTATTTGTGTTGAAGAAGAGGACGAAGAAGGTGATGGAGGAGTATGAAGAGGTGAAGTAGATGATGGAGAATTAGAATGATCAAGGTCTTCATAAGTACGTAACAGAGCATAATTAGGCCCTGTAGATGAAGTGGTAGTAGCACTAGAGCCAGTCACTGAAGAGGTCATAGCAGATGGTAACGTCTCACCAATAAAGCAATAGGCTAATACAAAGACAATGAGACAGTTAACTGCTACAACAAGACAAGCTAATGAATAAGGATAAGTCTCAAAGATAGTGTGTGTGAAGATATGAGGATACTTCTCAGCAGGTGATGAGAGGAAGCCACCAATGACAGGGCCAATAGTACGTCCTATACCACCAATTGCACCAAAGATAGCCATGCCTCTAGCAGCATTAGAATCATCAGAAATCTCTGTGAGGTAAGTCTTAGAGACTCCTAGATTACCATTAAGTAATCCCCAGAGAAAACGAGCAAAGACTGCTACATAGAAGGAAGGAGCGAAACCAAAGGCTAAGGCAGAGATTGCTATCAGACAAAGATAAAGATGGTAAGCAAGGATGGGAGGAGGAGGAGGAGGAGGTCGAACCTGTTCCTAGGAGACCACAAAGCAGTGTGGGTCTTCTTCCTGCTCGATCAGAGACGATTCCCCACACTATATTTCCTATTAGACTACCTGCACTAAAAGCAGACCCAAGCATTCCTGCCTCATAGCCTAGTTGAGCCATGGGTAAGTCTGGGAAGAAATGATGGACCATGAATGGTAGGAAAGAGAAGATCATCCAAATCGAAGTATTGTTTGCTGCTAAGATCAACCCTAATATCACTACACGAAGATAAGGGATAGGTGTAGGATGTGGAGGCTCCATGGCCTCAGATGGCACTGGCATGGTTAGATAGACAGCTACTGTAGGCTAGTGTCAATAGACTAATGCAGAGCACTCAACAGCAGCAGTTGATCAATGCGTTTGTTCTGGATAGTAAAAACTGTTTCTTCCTATGACTGCTGGAAATGCGAAAATGAACAAAGAACTGGTAAATGAATTACATTAACTTGACCAACACAACAACAGAGGCTAGGCGAGACACTCTGCTGGTCTCTGTTGTGTTGTTCAAGTAAATGTAATTTGACCAACACAAAAGAGACAACCACACTGCCAGGCGAGACGCTATGGGCTCTGTTGAAAGAGAAATACACTTTGGAGAAGGATTTAAGAAGCTTCACTCTTAAGCCATGGCTTGCCCTGTCCATTCGTGCACACTGTCACACCTCGCTTCACCTCCTCCCTCTCCAACAGACGATGAGCCCATGCCTTGGCATTCTCATACTTGTCGATTGATAAGAATTCTCGAGCAGAGATTCCAGAAGGATGTTTGTATCCGATCAGCAGCTGGTTAAACCATGGGAAAACAATCATATCTGCGATGCTGTACTCCTCGCCTACCAGGTACTGTTTGCCAGCCAAGTGCTGGTCCAACACAGAGCACAGGCGCTGAACCTCCATGCCATAGCGAGCCACTCCATAGTCACGAGCTTTCACAGCATCTGCGGGGGCATAGACCATGAAGTGACCGAAGTTGCCACACATGGGACCAAAGCCTGCCATCTGCCAAAACACCCAATTCATCGTCTCTGCTCGAAGGCGAGGATCCTTCGACAGAAAGCGACCATACTTCTCAGCCAAATAGATCATGATGGATCCACTTTCGAACAGGTTGAGAGGTTGTCCATCAGGACCTTCACGATCCACTAAGGCTGGGATCTTCGAGTTAGGATTGACAGCTACGAATCCTGTCGTGAACTGTTCTCCCACACCAATGTTGATCACTACAACATATCCAGCAAGGCACAAGAGGAGGATAGGATAGAGTTAGAAAGAGCACAGAGGAGGCAGTCAGGGAGTCAGTCATGCTTACCATGGGCGTCGTAAGCAACTCCCAACTCTTCCAACAAAATGCCAACCTTCTGTCCATTGGGAGTTCCCAAAGAGTAAAGCTGCAGAGGTGCGTCTCCCACAGGCAGTTCTGCTGTGGTTCTGGCTCCTGCTGCAGGCGAGTTGATGGAGGCGAACTTGTTCCCTGCAGCTTTCTCGAAGACAGTTTCGATCTTAGCAGGTGGTTTCCATTCCTCAGATTCAGTGGACATCTTCGCTATCTGAAATGTGTGAAGGAAAGTTGGTTTTATATCTGCCACAATGGTGCGGTGTATGCTATTCACGGGAAACGCCTTGACTAAGTGATTTAGCATGGATGAGCAATAGAGAAAGGATAAGAGGGATAGAGTTATCATAGCATTTCGAGAGGTGGTTTAGATGGTCGTATCATAGGGGAGATACTATTAGTGTGTTGCGCTGGAAAAACACGTTCATTGTTGAAAAACGGATGTCCCAGGTTGAAGAACAGTTTTCCTGCTGGGCTGGGCTGGGCTTGTGGGGAATCTGCTGGTTGTGGAGTGAATTCAGTTTAGCAACTTCGCATCTTTTCAGTTCCCTTTAGCTCTTCCTTCGTTTGCCACGTGTCATCTTCTGTTAGGATGAGAATGATTCCATCTAGTCGTCCTCTACAATCAATTGCTTTCCATCCCCGATTTAGTACTACGAGGAGACTGCTAAGTCAGACATCGTCACCGTCATCACCACGCCTCTATGTTGATTTTACGGATACCAAGACAGCATTCAAATCCAAATCTTTCACAGAGTTGATGAGAGGTATCTTAGTCTTTAACCTCTGTCGTATCACTCCTTTGGTCAAGAATGCTGAACCATTGTTGAAGACTTCCTACCAAGTCCTTGGTGGTGGTATCACTAATAAAACAATGGAATATTCCTTCTTTGGACATTTCTGTGCTGGTGAAGATGAAAACTCTATCGCTCCTGTAGTAAAGAAACTTGACTCTCATGGTGTGGGATCAATCTTAGATTATGCTGCTGAGAGTGACTTGGAAGATGCAACAGCTTCTTCTTCTGCTGCTTCACCCACTGCCGTGCAGAAGCCCATTAGTCGTGTCTATGATTATAAGAATGAAGAACTCTGTGATCATCATATGGAGACCTTCGAGAAGGCTATTCGTGCGGTGAAGAATACTTCCCCTACTGGCTTTGCAGCTATCAAGTGCACCGCCTTAGGCAATCCTGAGCTATTGAAGCGTGTTTCTCAAACATTGAATGAACTTCGCCGTCTTTTTGATCGATTAGATGAAAAGAAGATTGGTCGTGTCTCTCGTGATAGCTTCCTTGCAACATTTCAAACCAAGATTGAAGGACAGGATGGAATGAGCTATTTCGATCGTATTGATCTCGACAAGGATGGTCAGTTAGATTATGTTGATTGGACAAATGGATTGCCTTTAGAGGAACTGCATCTATTAACTGCGCATTGCACGACACATGGTCCGTTGTATGCTTCTGTCCTGAATGAGGAAGAAAGAAAGCTCTTACAACGAATGAAAGATCGTGTAGATCGGTTAGCTGGCTTGGCTAAAAGTCTTGGCGTAAGATTGATGATTGATGCAGAACACACTTACTTCCAGCCTGCTATTGATCATCTTACTGTTGAATTGTCAAGAAAATACAACCGTAGTGGTACCTATCCCGCGATATTCAGTACTTATCAACTCTATCTGAAAGATAGTTACTCTCGTTTGCTCATGGATATGGATCGTGCTCATCGTGGAGGATATCGTTTTGCTGCTAAGTTAGTTCGTGGCGCCTACATGGCAGTTGAACGCGAATACGCTAATGCCCATTCTTTACCAGACCCGATTCACCCTAATGCTCAAGAAACTCATAGGCATTATAATATGGCTATTCATGAAGTTACAAAGCGTATGGCCCGAGGAGATGATATTGAAATCATGCTTGCAACTCACAATCAGGAGAGCGTGACTTATGCTGTGGAGCGTATGAATGAGTTAGGATTAACTCCGTCCTCTGGGATTTATTTTGGTCAATTGTTAGGCATGGCGGATCATCTCACCTTCTGCTTAGCGGACAAGGGTTTGAAAGCCTATAAATATGTTCCCTATGGTCGCGTGCAAGAGGTAATGCCTTACCTGATTCGTCGTGCTCAAGAGAATAGTGATGCCTTGAGCGGGGCTAAGTTAGCATTGGAAATGTCTTATCAAGAGATCTCTCGACGTTTGAGAGTATTTTAAATCCCTTGATGAACCGTACCATTTCATAATGCAGATGTTACGGTTGGTATTACCAAACTGATCAATTGAATAGGTAGATACTGTAGATGATGATTGCGACAGTTGTTCAGAGGACTGATCCATCGCACTACTATTGTTTGTAGAAGTATTTTCTCTTTGTTTTCATTAATAGTTGTACTTTCTCTCTGAGCTGTTGTGACCTGATGAGGAAGATATTCCAACATAACAGGTTAACTAACATCCAACAGCCACTCCTAAGTAGTATAACACTTTAATAACAGCACCCTTTTAGCTTTGTGTTGTTTGTTCTTAAGAATCACAACAACTTCGTGCAAGTCATGTCAGTCTTCAAGAAAGAACTGAATCAAAGTTACAAAGGAACTGCAGTAAGTATGGTTTGATTAGCCAGCAAGGAAGACTGTCTTATGGAGAGAGGAAGGAGCAGCAAGACTGGAAAGAAATCATCCTTCGAGACCTTCCATGATTTGTTCCCATAGAGTCAGTCGCTGTCGCATGTAGTTACCGCCGCTCTTCTTCTCCACTGAGGTTACATCGATAGGGTTCGGAGGAGCAGCCTTGGAAACAATTCGCTGACTGCTGACCGAGGCAGAGGGAAGGTCTGTGGAGAAGCCATAGGGAGAAGCACTAGGAAAAGCTTGTGGTGGATCTTCACCTTTCCCTCCTCCTTCCCCTTCCCCTTCCCCTTCCCCACCACTGCCAGTACTGGGAAATGCCACAGGTGACTCAGTAGGAAAAGCTTGTGGTGGATCTTCGTCTTTCCCTCCTCCTTCCCCTTCCCCACCACTGCCAGTACTGGGAAATGCCACAGGTGACTCAGTAGGAAAGGCAGCGGGACTATCACGACCTTCTCCATCTGCTGTAGGAAACTGATAAGGAGCTTCAGCAGACGGATAGAAAGCTGGTGATAGAGAAGGAAAAGCAGGTTCTTGCTTGGCCAGAGGTCTTTCCACATCTCTCGTAGCTGCCCAAACATGATGCAGACAGGTCCATGTCCAGACCAATGCAATGAGAGTTATACCAAGATCAATCCACATGGCAGCTATGGTATGGTATGATATAAATGTGTGATGAGATGATATGACAAGGAGAAGTGAATTAGATAATCCACAGAGGTTTCTAATTGGCATGCGCTGTCCTCATGACAATCACTGACACTACAGCATGTGAATATGATACAGAAGACAGTAGAGTTGTCAAAACTAACAGTAAATCACATACAGAAAGATCACTCTTAGATAGATGCTACAATATGTTAGGCTAGGCTAGGAGAGTAATAGTTCTAACCAATCAATCATCCAACCAACTTTCTCATCACTAAATTAAACTTTAGCTATACTTTAATAGTCTATAGATGGAAATTGTTAGTATCCATCACTCCATCCACTACAATCTCTCTACAAAAGAAGAGTCTTTTTAATGTTCTGTGTTGTTAGGAATGTTGAGAAATTCTCCGTTGGCTAATGATGACTCGCAAATTGCAGCAGGCTTGCTCCCATTATGTCTGGATGTTGTTGACAAACGTTAACTATTATTGTGGTGCGTTGTTGTAAAGCAGAGCTCGACCGACTGTTTATGCTTATTTTCAAAGACCAGTTGAAATGCACAGTAATGATATTGATAGTTAAGTTCTTTCAGACCCAATGATATAGAGGGACTTGAAAAAACTACAAAATATCAAGAAAAGGCAACAAGACTATATGAAGAGATTGAACCCAGGCTTCAAGTTGATGGAATAGTTTTGCTTCATGGAATCCATCAAAGACCTCTTTCTTACACAATTTCACTGTTTATAGTTACTTTGGTTGACATAGACAAACATCGCTACTCATAGTGCTATATTTACAGAGATACGTAGCAAATCAATATAGACTCAAGGTATATCAACAGCTTACAGAGCAATCCAATCCTTGCAGAAAGGGTGGAATGCTTGATCAACCGAGTCTGATGGCATGGCGTTAACAACCAGCCAGGGGAAGGAGAGGAACCTTATACATAACTAATACCAACTCACAACAACGTCAACCAAAGTCCATTTAATTGATTTGATCTAAACTCTCATGATTTGATTTGACACTCCATTCAATTATGGGTCATAGATTCTACAAAAACCGCAAGTCCTTGGAAAGCCATAATTAAAAGAGAGAACCAAACTAATAAATCGTTCGAGTTTGATCGTCTTTAGATAAAGCCAGACTAGTGTGTGCAGATGCATTTCCTCCTGATGAGCAATCATCCTTATGGGTTGACGAGCTGTTCGAACTCTGTGTACAGGCTGCCAACAGACTTGTCAATCCATGAAGAACAGGACGAGGATGAGCTAGACTGAGATCATCTACAGAACTAAACACTTTTCCAGTTTCACATTGAGTAACAACAAGATGGAGCTTTCTCCAATGCTCTCCAGTTTTCAGATCAGATTCATCCACTACAATAGAGTCAATATCAAGCCATGGCTGAGGTTCTTGACAACCAAAAGAATCTTCAAATGACTCTTCTTCCATCGCACTGCTATCATAAATAGCAAAAGAATTGGAAATGAGCACGCGTGCACAAAGGTGTGGCGCTTCATCCAACATCTGCTAGATATCAACGATAGAATTCATTAGACTTCTCATAGAGTATTACTATTATTATTAAATCATTCAAGAGAGACTACTTACCGACTCCTCAGTCACTGTGCTAATGGTACTATTTCTACTAGCACGATTATAATTGGCTTGATCTGATAAGAAAACGTCGATATGAATAGGTGGATCTTCCGCAACGGTAGTATTCTGACTGACAAAGGTGCCTTCAACACAGAGCATTTGTTGAATAGTGAAGAAGCTGTCCGCACCAGCTGAGGTACGACAAGCACGTTGCATTAATAAGTCCGCGACTTTATCAGGTCCACCATAAAAACGTTCTAAATAGACTGCATGATTACGCATTAATCTCTTTAATAGCATACGCAAAGTTAAACCAAATGCTACAGCTCGGTCATCATCATCTCGATCAGGAATAAAGGCCACGTCATTTAATAGGACTCGTTCTCTTTTAAAGTCTTTATGTGCTTGTTCGACTGTGACATTTGGAGGAGGTAATGGAATACGATGTAGGATAGTACAAGTCTCTAAAGCATCAATTATTTCTTGTTTGGATTTATGAGGTCCAAAATGTTGTTCTAAATAATCTTGGACCGCTGAGGTTGAGAACTCCGCGAAATGACTGACTCGAGCATTAGATGTCTCCATCAATCAATCAATCAATCAGTCACTCTTCCTGAGGACAATAGTAGTGGTAGTTGAAGTAGAAGAAGAAGATGAGGGACTAGTAGAAGAAATAGAAGAAGAAGAGGATACGCTTTTTCAGTTTCGAGAGTCTGAAACTTTCATGAGGGAAAACGATAAAATTGTTGATGATGGCGGAAAGCAAGAGATGAAGAGTGAAAAACAGTTTTTCTATTCAGCGAAGAAACAGTTCCAGTTACACGTCAGCACGTCAGCAGAGAATGGTATCGAAATGCAGACTACACAGCACCGTAGTTACAGGATGAATTACTCTCGATAGTACAACAGAAGAGTTGGCTTCTGAGATATGTGCTCTTCATTTCCTGACGAGTATTCCACAATTGTTGCAGGGAAAGAGCGACAGCACATATAAGAACTGTAAGTTGTGTGGCGACTGTTGGGCCTTCTACCTCTACAACTATCTTTATGCAAGCAAAATGTATTCCATCTACCAGCCGGAGAAGCTCAGTCCTCAGTTGCGGCTCATCGCCCATGCAGCTCCCTTGGCAGCTTTTGTGAAGGTTTTCTTGAAGCGAGGGACTTCGTCAATAGAGACGGTAACAGTCCCCTCCTGCAGATCGACGGAGACAACCTCAGCCATGCCATTGTTTAATATCACCTTCCTTTCTATGGAGTGACTTAAGACAGAAGGTCTAGGGTGATACACACGAAGCCCTACGGCCATAAGGAAGAGACCATGACCTCTGCGCACCGTTGAAAATGACGTTAACGCCATTTCGGCGTTGTTGCAACGCTGTGCTTTTCCTTTATCACTGTCTAGTTCACCTGTTAGGGTTTCTGATGATTCTTCGTCATCTTCACTTCTCTCATCAGACAGTCCACTACATATTTCAGCTATTCTAGCAGCACGCTGCTCAAATAATGGATATTGCGCTGCCTCATGATAGAGATCATCTCCCAATATTGCACATCCTAATAATGCACAGTGAATACGTAGTTGATGTCGTCTTCCAGTCAGAGGTGAGAGCTCTACAAGATGCATCTCACCATAGACCTGACAAGATGTCTTATCTAATAAACGCAATACAGTTTGAGCTGGACGACCTTGCACAGGGTAATCCAGAAGATAACATCCACTTCCTTCGTGGCCTTCCTTCTCTGTTATAGGGCGTAGAAAAGGTGAGGAAAAGTCAAAAGAGCCTGTTACGATCGCTTTATACGTCTTTTGAGCCATTCTCTCAGCGAATTGACGATTTAAGCTATCCAAGGCAGTGGATGTTTTAGCAACGACAAGGCATCCACACACTCTGCTATCCAGTCGATGACATGGCAGAGGTCTTGCCAGAGTGTCATTCGGTGTGATGACAGGAGGACGAAGTAGCACAGGAAGGACATCATCCAGGCAATAAAGCTGTCTTTTCACTGTATTAATCCATTTCAAGGAATGAACTCCAGCAGGCTTGAAGACAATGGCCATGTCATCATCTTCATAGATGATATGAAGAGGTGGGTTACGATCAGCTTGTAAGAGACTATTAGAGAAGTTTCCTAGTCGCTCTATTTCTCGTACAGTATGAGGGAGATGAGAGACTACTTCACCTTCTCTCTTCTCCTCCTCTTCCTCCTCCTGCCCCTGCTGCAGCTCCAGCTGCTGGGAAGGTGAGATTTGTATATGATCGCCATTATACAGACGCTTAGTGGCGAATATCTTTATACCATTGCATGTGACAAGACCATTCTTACAGGCTTGATGAGCTTTATTAGAAGAAGCGAAATACTTCATTTGTTTCAGTAATAGTCCAGCTTTGATTCCTTCTCCTTCCTCAGGTAGACCTTGGACAGTGAAGCTAATATTGAGATAATGATGATGAATTGAGGTTTGATAAGTAGTATGCCAATCTGATAGACGATGCCTCACAGTATCATAGGAGAATTCCAACCCACCAGTAGCTACTGATAGCTGCTCTTCTTCTTGTTCCTTCCCTACCCTATACATGCATCTCTTGCTTGATCTGCAGCTGCTGCTACTACTACTATGAGAGAGAGTGACATATCCCAATGAAGACTTTTTCAGTACTCTCCATAACAAACTTTCAGTCCATTGACTCCAGAAGATACTGAAAATGCAAACTATAGCCAACTTTTTCATGGTCTTCTTCTTCTCTTCACTTTGTGGATGACAACCTCTCGTTAAGTTAACATTAACTTAATAGCAATTTAAAGGAATTACATACAAGGTGTCCCGTCTCTCACGCATGAATAATGATGGCATGGCAGCAGCGAATGATGACTTGGCTGAGTTGCCTTTGCCTTCTTCTTCTGCTTCTTCTGCTGCAATCCCTTGCATCCCTCTTGACTTTAACAATAAGAAAAATCTCTTCCTTGCTTCTCTTATCATTCACTTGATCCCTATTATCAAGGCGGCTAATAATAATCCTAGATATAATAAGATGATGATGATGATGATGATGGTGCAACAAGAGGTAGTCTTGCTTCTAGTCCTTGCCATGGCCTTTCATACCACAGGATATACTACTATCCACTATCATCATTCTCCTCCTTCTAGACTATCTAGAACAATCTCACTACTCACTCCTTCTCGACTAGTTGACATAAGGTCTTCCTTATCTCTTAAGAGAGAAGCAGTCGAGGAAGAACAATCAGAAGAAGACGAAGGAGGAGGAGGAAGACTTACTAGAATATTCTCCTCCTCCACCACCACCACCTCCTCCTCCTCCTCCATGCCAAGAGGTAGTAGTAGTGGTAGTCATAGTCGACCTATGGGAGAGTCACTAGAAGTCATCGAAGAGGTAGAGGAAGAAGAAGAAGCAGAGAAGAAGAATGCCTATAAACTAGTCCTCCCTGTCCTAGCCTTGACTGCCTTGGGAGGAATCTTTGCCTTCACTCACCATCTCGACCTCTCTACCTTGCTTGACCAAGTAGTGGAGAGGATAGCTGAGTTAGGACCCTATGGCTACCTGCTCTTCGCTGTTGTCTATGTCATCGCGGAGATACTCGCTGTGCCTGCTATTCCTCTCACAGCGTCTAGTGGGTATCTCTTTGGATTAGTACCAGGAACAGCGATAGTTCTTGTTAGTGCTACTATTGCTGCAGCGATTAGCTTTCTTATAGGAAGAACTTATTTAAGGACTTGGGCACAAGGATTCATATCAGGTACCACCACCTCCACCTCCTCCTCCACCTCCTCCTCCTCCACCACCACCACCATAACAGATGATTGGTTGATATGAATAGAGTCACCTAAGTGGAGAGCTATTGATAAAGCAATAGCTAAACAAGGATTCAAAGTGGTCTTACTTCTTCGTCTATCTCCTTTATTACCATTTGCTTTATCCAATTACCTTTATGCTGTCACTTCAGTAGACTTCTTGTAAGTGTTCTCCTTTCATCTCCTTCTTCATTGACAGAGTCATAGAGTCATACACAGTGAGAGAGAGTGAGAGAGAGTTAACTTGTTGGTTGTGGTGTGATTGTTGATATTAGATCATTCATCTCAGCGACATTCTTAGGCTTTGCTCCAGGTTCCTTTGGCTTTGTCTACTTTGGATCAGCTGGCAAGGTAAGTGAAGTGAAGGACCTCATTGGTTGATCCATTCATTCATTCATTGATTGATTAACGTGTGGTATTGTTGTTGTGTAATCAATCAAATCTAGTCGCTATTCTCAGGTGGAGCAGGGTTACCTTGGTATGCTTATGGTGCCATAGGATTGTTATTAGCACTCTTTGTGCAGACAATCGCTAGAGTTGCTACAGATGCTGTCAAGCACATGGAGGTCGAGGATGACCACAACAACAACAATAACAATGTTACAGTTGCTACTTCAACACTTCCGACTGATGGTAATACATCATCATCGTCATCGTCGTCATCGTCATCGTCGTTGTTCTTCTAGTCTACCTAGACTAGTGAGAGAGTGAGAGAGAGAGAGAGCTACTGTAGGAGAATGATGACATGACATAATATGACATGGTATAACATCATCATTGTCATTGTTATTGTCATCATGTCAGTGTATTATTCATGTATATGTACAGTAATATAATAATATTTATAATAGGAGGCTATCATATCTATATGGTATATGATGAATGAATAATGGCATAATACCGTTAGATAGTAATAACACAGATTGACTAACTGTTGACTAACCAACCTCTTCATGGTAGAAACACAGGTTAATGTTGATTAAACAATGCCTATAAGTAGTCAATCTAGCTTAAATTATTCTCTCTTTCCTCACTGTCTATTACATAGACTACAGCAACACATACAGTTACAGTAGTCTAAATGTATATTATTGTAGTAGCAGTAGTAGTAGTATAGCATATAGTCTAGTTACTACACTATCATACTAGACTATTGAGATGTCCACCATGAGCTATACAATGAAGACTAGAAAGTTTGGAGTCAACACAAAGAAAAGGGCGGTATCACCTACAAGTATCATCTACTTTCATAGAATTAACTACTACTAGTAGTATACACTACAGTAGCCTATACTATAACAGTACTATTAACTATACACATTACTACTTCTTCATACTGTACAGTACCTACTGTGTATTAGAAGAAGGTAGGTAACCAGTAGCCTATACTACAGTATAAGCTATACTACAGCAGTATAGTAGTAGTGTAGTAGTAGTGTAGTAGTAGTACTACTTCTTCATACTGTACAGTACCTACTGTATATTAGAAGAAGGTAGGTGTAAAGCCAAGACTTGGTAAAGGTTGTGTAGCATCACTAGTCTTGATAAACAGACTATTCCCTTCCCTATTACCACTATTACTACTACTGTTACCATTACTATTACTATTACTATGTGCTTTACGATTTTCATTCACTGCTACTTCAAATCGTAAAGCATCTGATTTAGAAGCAAAATCAAGTAACCAAACTCTTCCATCTGCTAGCATAAGATTAGTTAATGAAGTAGATCTTCTCTTTTCTTTCACTACTGATGCTTGTGAGTCATTAATTTCAACACCAAATCGTGGTACCGTATCACCATAATATTGATAAAACCATAAAATATTATGACTTGTACATAACCAATAACGTGAATTACGATATGCACCACTACCACTACTACTACCTCCTCCACCTCCACCTCCTCCTCCTCCACCACCACCACCACCACCACCACCTCCTCCTCCTCCTCCTCCATTACTATTAACAGAAGATGATGTCACTGTTGTTGTCATAGTAGTAGTAGTGGTAGAAGAAGAAGGATCTGTTGTCTTCTTCTTATTGACTGTAACAGATGACAATTGGGCAGCAGATCGTCTTAAGAGATCAATAGGTGGACCTGATGCCCAAGTACAGATATATAGCACTGGGTTTTGTGGTTGATAGAGAAGACGACAATAGAAGGCATTGCTTTGTTTGAGAGAGGTTAGATAGGGACTATAGCGAGATGTTGTGAGGAAAGTGAGAGGACGAACACTATCACAGTCTTGTGGAATATACTACAGTATAGTATAGACAACACATTGAGATAGACAACATATAGACATAGACAACACATTGAGATAGAGTACATAGACAACATATAGACATAGACAACACATTGAGATAGAGTACATAGACAACATATAGACATAGACAACACATTGAGATAGAGTACATAGACAACATATAGACATAGACAACACATTGAGATAGAGTACATAGACAACATATAGACATAGACAACACATTGAGATAGAGTACATAGACAACATATAGACATAGACAACACATTGAG